>CM065736.1:53678329-53695829 GCA_033310375.1 Conus canariensis
ACATTTCCCTAAACAAGCAAACATAAGACAAAGGAACTTATTTAAGCTATAGCCAGCAGGAGCTATATTTTCCATTTTCAAATTAAGCAAGACAAGCACTTATCCCAAAAAGTGCACCACAAAGTGTTTTACTTATCTCTGTGAGGAGCACATTTTTTAGGATAGGTACGTTCATTGAACACAACAGGTCGTATCAGACCTTAAAGATGGGTGATTCCATGCTGAATGAAATGATACAACAGAGCAATAACACATTGACTGGGGTACCGAGACTGAAACCAGTTTATCGTAAGACTGGCCTTTGCCTACACTGACAACTGGGATACACATTTTGTCAAGAGTTTCTAATTGGTAGTTCTACAAAGAAGACAAGAAGAAAGAAGTTACCTTTTGGGGGGGAGTCAAAAAATCATCCATGACGAAACAAACAAAAGCTTTGTTGACATTATGATTGAAAGAAAGAAAAAGATAAAAAGCCAAAGGTTCGGGTAGGACCAAGTGAAGCACTGTCTTCAACAGCCGAACAAACCAGGTGGGAGCAATCCTGCACCTTCCTTGGAAGCCTGCGCTGTGTTCACATAGGGTGCAGGCACGCACAGGGCATTCCATGAACACGTAAAGGGACATAATTGCTCCCTGACAGATGCCATTGTGCCATGGCCACCGGATATGACACGACAGAACCTCCACGGGAGCGCTTCCATGGGTGTACCAGCCCTTGTTTCATGACTGCAGAGCCCACCGGCTCTGAATTAAAACTTCGACTGTCTAAATGCTTGTCACGAGTGCTGATAACTGTATGAGAGTGCGCCTGAATCACATTTGAGAATGTCACTCAGCTGCTCAGAAAGGATAAAATAATCGGTTCTAGTATCTCTGAGGCATATCATATACGTGTGCACTTAAAGTGGACGTTTTACTGAAAAAGAGAAGAAGAAAAAGCAAACAAACGAAATTAGCCTAGCGGGAAGGTGTAATGTTGTGAGCAGCCATATTCTGTGTCAAATGCTATAAAAATTAAAGCAAAATACTATTATTACAGAAACTTACGTCATGTCGCTCTGCAGAAATGAAATGAAATGACAATGTCACTTACAAACTAGAAGCCGTGCAAAGAGCAGCCATAAAACCAGCAGCAGAAGATTATTGTTATTTTGGTGTGAGCTAAATACTTACTTAGATGCTCCCGCGTCTTGCGACGCATGAGGCAGTCAAGGCGCTCCACTGTGCACGGTCCTCAGCCGGTTTGCTGTTGTCACTCCATCCCCAGCCAGTGGAGGCGCCGTCTGCAGACAATGGTTGACACGCGGAGCTGTTTGGACCTCTCCCTGACGTCTTCATTTGGTATAAAGTCTGACCATTTGATGCCCAAGATCTTATGTAGGCACTTAGTATCAAAAGCATTGAGTTTCATCTCCTGGGTGGTCTTCAGTTGCCAGGTTTCACAGCCATTATAACAGCGTTGAAATCACACTGAAGTTACAAAATTTCAGTTTGATTCCAAGGGAGAATTTCTTGCTGTTCCATAATTTGTTCAGCTGATTGAATGCTGATGTTGCTTTCCCAGTACGACACTTCAGTTCATGGTCAAGGTCACTGGCGTTGTTGATACAGCTGCCTAGGTATGTGAAGTTCTCTACTACTTCCACTTGTTTTTGGTCGATGAGAACGTCTGTTGGTCCATGATGTTTGCCGGTAAGCATGTTTTTAGTCTTTTTGGCACTGATGATGAGGCCAATGTTGCTTGCAAACTTGCTGATGTTGTCTACAAGCACCTGCAGATCTTGAGTGGTGCTTGCAAGAGCGGGCAAGGCCATCGGCAAAATCCAGCTCTGAAAGGCTGTTTCCTCCTGTCCACTCGATTCCCTTTCCTTGGGTTGCGTGATTCAGAACCCAGTCAATGGCAAGTGCAAAGAGGAGAGGGGAGAGGATACAACCTTGCCTTACTCCGGTGACAACTTCAAACCAGTCACTGTAGCCATCTTCCGTCCTGACTCTGCATTTGGAGTTTATGTATATCTGCTCAATGGCCGACACAACTTCCTCTGGGATGCAGTAGGTTTTCATGATTTTCCACAATGACGGTCTGTGGACACTGTCAAACGCTTTGGAGAAGTCAATGAAGCTGATGGCCAGGGGTACTTGGTGCTGTCCACACTCCTAGATGATCTGTCTTAGTGTGAAGATCTGTTCCGCACAGGATCGTTTTGGGCGGAAACCTGCTTGTTGTTCCCTGAGCTCATTGTCCACTACGTCGTGCAGTCGTTTGAGGATGGTCTGGCAGTACATTTTCCCTGGTATCGACAGTAGAGTAACTCCTCTCCAGCTGTCGCACTCTGAGAGGTTGCCTTTTCTTGGAATACAGACGACTTCGCCATTCTTCCAATCCTCTGGGACGACGCCGGAGTTCCAAGCCTGGTTGCAGAGACTGCACATCCAAGAACGATGCAATCATCACCACCTTTAAGCATTTCCGCTGTTATTCCCAGAGATAACCCAGGGGTCTTATTGTTCTTTAATGTCTTGATGGCTGTTCTGATCTCCTCTTCAGTGAAGTCATCGGTGTTGATAGGGAGCAGGAGGGAAGGGTCATCCGCCTCAGCTGGTGTCGGTGGCTCGGGTCTGTTTAGAACTTCTTTGAAGTGCTCGGCCCATCTTGCAAGCTTCTACTCCCTCTTGACAGAAGTGTGCCATCTTTTGCCTTCACAGGTCCAGAGCCAGTCCTCACAGTACAGTTATCTTCTTTGTGATCTAGCAGAAAGCTCTCATGTCGTTGCGCTTGGCAGCTTCTTCGGCATCTTCTACTTGCTTATCCAGCCAATCCTTTTTATCCTTCTGGGCATTTCGCTTCACCTGCCTGTCCTTCTCGATGTATTCGTGTTAGTACGCTGCTTGGTCTGAGGAGCAGTTGTGTCTCTTCTGATGGAGTTCTTTCTCCTCTGCTATCAATTCCCATGTGTCATCACTGATCCAGGATTCCCGCAGTGACTTCTTAAACCCTAGGATTTCTTTTACAGCTGTTGCCATGGCATCCTTCATCTCCTCCTTCCATTCTGTCGATCCTGGCATTCTTTCAGAAAGGACTGAACACCTGTTGCTCAGGAAAGCCTGGAACTGGGCCTCTGTGGTGGGGTCCTTTAACTTGCTTGTAACGTATCTCTTGGACGGAGTCTCTTTCTTCTTTCTTCTCTTCAGCTTGATCTTCAGCGTTGCTATCACCAAATGATGGTCACTGCACACGTCTGCTCCACGGTACACGCGTACATCTTGTAGACAGGGGGTTCTCCACCTTGGTCCAATCGCGATCTGATCGATTTTAGTCTGAGTCCTGTGATCATTTGATATCTATGTGATCTTGTGAATATCATTATGCTGGAGTAGTGACGACACAATCTTCATGTTGTTCATTGCGCAGAACTGCAGGAAGCGTTCACCATTATCAGCTCTCTTGCCATACCCACGTAGACCAAGGACATGCTCAAAGCCAGACCGATCCTCCCCAATCTGTGCATTCAAGTCGCCCATGATCAGCAAGATAATTATCATGGCGTGGTACTTTTTCCAACCAAGTCTTGAAGCTGCTGGTAGACGGTGTCTTTGTCTGCATCGTCGTGGTCACTGGTTGGGGCGTGGCACTGGATGATGGTGACCTTGGCGTGTGACGTGATGAATCGTGCTGTCAGGAGGCACTCGTTCACTAAATACCTTTGAACATATATTTCTAGGAAAAGCCATGTGGCTCTCTCCATTATCCAAAAAAGACTGACATGTACTATAGTGCAACAAAATCAACACATAAAGGAAGTCATGATCACTGTGAAATTAATAATAATTTCATTAAAGCCGCCACCTTCATTGAAGTTAAGAAAAGACAATTCCCTCCAGTGGCTAACTTTGGGCTATTCTATCGCGGAATACGTCAGACACTCCTTGTTTTGTTATTAATCTCATCACTTATTTATGTATTCATTTCAGTGACTGGTCATTTGATTGAATGTAGTTATATTACACTACATTATACTATATGATATTACATTATATTATATCATATTATATCATATCATATCATATTATACTATACAATATCATATTAAATTGTATTATGTTATATTGAATATTGAAACAGAGAAGAAGAAGAACAAGAAGAAGAAGAGAGAGAGAGAGAGAGAGAGAGAGAGAGAGAGAGAGAGAGAGAGAGAGAGAGAGAGAGGTTATGCTTTTTTTGTTTTAATTCTTCCCAGAACTTGATTTTTGGTGTGAGGTTATCGCCATGAAGCACCGTGTCGATTACTTTATTTGGGCGTTGTGTGAACTTATCTAGATCAATTTATTACTGTGTCGATTACTTTATTTGGGTATTGTGTGAACTTATCTAGATCAATTTATTACTGTGTTGATTACTTTATTTGGGCATTGTGTGAACTTATCTGGAGCAATTTATTACTGTGTCGATCACTTTATTTGGGGATTGTGTGAACTTATTTGGAGCAATTTATTACTGTGTCGATTACTTTATTTGGGGATTGTGTGAACTTATTTGGAGCAATTCATTACTGTGTCGATTACTTTATTTGGGTATTGTGTGAACTTATTTGGAGCAATTTATTACTGTGTCGATTACTTTATTTTGGCATTGTGTGAACTTATCTGGAGCAGTTTATTACTGTGTCGATTAATTTATTTGGGCATTGTGTTAACTTTTCTGCCATGAAGCACTGTGTCGATTACTTTATTTTGGGATTGTGTGAACTTGTCTGGAGCAATGTCTTGGTCACATCATTTTCTCCTCGTCTGAAAGGATGGGAAAGTTATATTTGGTACGAAAATCTTTTTTTGTTGTTGAGTTTTTCCCATCATTTAGTGACGTGTCTTTTTTTTAATTTCTATAATTAATATCGAGATGGTGATCCCACTCCCCTCTCAGTGAAAAAAGTATTCAATGCTTTCCTTCCATACTGTATTCTTGATCTGATTTGAATGTGTCTTACGTCTGTCCTTCTTTGCCTTCTATTTCTTGTTTGTCTTACATCTGTCATTCTTTGCCTTCTATTTCTCGTTTGTCTTACATCTGTCATTCTTTGCCTTCTATTTCTCGTTTGTCTTACATCTGTCATTCTTTGCCTTCTATTTCTCGTTTGTCTTACATCTGTCATTCTTTGCCTTCTATTTCTTTTTTGTATTACATCTGTCCTTCTATGCCTTCTGTTTCCTGTTTGTATTACATCTGTCATTCTTTGCCTTCTATTTCTTGTTTGTCTTACATCTGTCATTCTTTGCCTTCTATTTCTTTTTTGTATTACATCTGTCCTTCTATGCCTTCTGTTTCCTGTTTGTATTACATCTGTCATTCTTTGCCTTCTATTTCTTGTTTGTCTTACATCTGTCATTCTTTGCCTTCTTTTCTCGTTTGTCTTACATCTGTCATTCTTTGCCTTCTATTTCTTTTTTGTATTACATCTGTCCTTCTATGCCTTCTGTTTCCTGTTTGTATTACATCTGTCATTCTTTGCCTTCTATTTCTTGTTTGTCTTACATCTGTCATTCTTTGCCTTCTGTTTCCTGTTTGTCTTACATCTGTCATTCTTTGCCTTCTATTTCTTGTTTGTCTTACATCTGTCATTCTTTGCCTTCTATTTCTTGTTTGTCTTACATCTGTCATTCTTTGCCTTCTATTTCTTGTTTGTCTTACATCTGTCATTCTTTGCCTTCTATTTCTTGTTTGTCTTACATCTGTCATTCTTTGCCTTCTATTTCTCGTTTGTCTTACATCTGTCATTCTTTGCCTTCTATTTCTTGTTTGTCTTACATCTGTCCTTCTTTGCCTTCCCTTTTCTTGTGTGTCTCGCGGCACATATGTGACGATCGTTTTAGGTGGTGTAAACGTGTTTTTTGCTTTTTAATTTGACGCTGGTCTGTTTAGAGTAAACCCAAATGTCGCTAACATTCGATCGAAATTGTGCGAAATAACTTATATCATATCGTGTTTTCCTCATTATAAAGTATATAATGGAAATCTATGACAAGTAGTTGTGTCATTTTAAACAAAATCCCCCTAAGAACTATAAAATGCTAACAATATCCAGGGCCTGTTCGGAATTTATTTCAAACCTTACTTTCTTAAGTTCGCCATCTTAATGTAGGGATGATCCATTATGCGGTGGCGTTCCTCCGTTTCACTGCATTCAGTAACCTCCCTTACCGTTCTCCTTCTTCAGAGTGTTTGACCAAATTTCACCCCACTGTCACGAGAGGAGGATCAATTACTATTTCTCTGAATTTTCAATTACTATTTTTCTGTCTGAACATTGAATACAGAAGCGACACTTGATACAAAATTTAAAATACAAACATTTTTAGACACGGTTGTTTCAAAAAATACTCAGGACACAGGTGAATAACGGCATAAAACATGGGAAGACAACTGAGTCCCTTAACAATCTAAAATCTCAAAGAAATTATTATTGATGACTTCCAAAGTGCTCCGTGGTCAGTTACTTGGTTTTAAGGGGACATGGTAGCAGTTGTGTGGTCTGTCTAGTTGCAAGACATCAGCTTTTGCTTGTTTCAAAGACAACTTGTCTCTTTCAGATACTGTTGTTCTATGCGACCTTTCTTTTTCTGACTTTTGCGACATTCTTTGTCTGTCGTAATCACAGGAGAGTATCACAACAGCAACAACAACAACAAACCACCAGAAAAGAAAGTGATAAAAAAAAATCTCTGTATCTGGTAATTCAGACATAAGCGAAACAAAACATGTTCATAGTTCTGCTGTATTAAAAGAACTATCTTGTTTCGTTGTCCATACTCGCCCTCTGAAATCTACGGTTTAGATTCTCTTGCATTCTGTTCATGCGCGTGCGTGTATGTTCGTATCTGTGTGTATTTGTTTCGATGTCTAACATGGGCGGGGTGTTGTAGCCATAATTTGAAAACCAAATCGCTTCACATGCTCAGTCTCATCATTTTCCGCCTTGTGTTGTTATTTTGAAGACAGTTGTTGATGCCCTTTTCTGCCGAAGACCGCTCAGAATGTTTCTCGATAGCGGAAACCCATTGTGTAATACACAAAGATGTTGGACGAAGGCTTCACCAGAGCAAACACCTTCGAAATCCACGTAAAGCAGACAAACAAGTTATGCTGGATTTGTCCATAGTCCATTTCAGGGATGAATTGCCGAACAATATCGAAGAGGGCGTAGGGCGACACGCAGATCATGAACAAGATGGAGCTCCCCACCAGCATCGTGGTCAGAGCTTCCTCTTTGGACGATAAGGAAGAGGACATTTTTTATCTCCATTGCCTAATCTGGCGAAGTGTCACAGTCGTCAACACTGTTGCTATCGTCACCACTACCATCGTCCCTCCAAGAACACCAACACCAAACACTATGCCTTTCATAAAGTTAATCAGGTCTTTGTTGTCTTTGTAGAGTTCTCCCTCAATAACTGCCATGATGCGAACACGATAGATGGGATCATATAAGCATCCAATACCAAATCGCAAGAACAGGATGAATGAGAGCGAGTACACTGAGACATAAACCGATAAGATGATAAGCGCCATAGTCCGAGTACGTAACAGGCTGTGACATGTCAACGGATTGAACACACAGAGTCATCTTTCAACGGCAATGATGGCGGAGAAGATGGGAGAGGTATAATAGATTCCTAAAACAACTAATAATCCATTGTTGGTTATGAAAGTTAAGTGGGGACCTACCTCTTGTTTTGAGAGAAACTGCAAGTACAGTTCTTCTGCTTGGAATATTGTTGTAGCGTCCGTCAGTGAGGGCCAGGAAAAACAGACACAACGTGACACGGTCCTTCAGACCCTGCTTGTAGAACACCACCATGTTGATGACGTTAGCTGGTCCTCCAATCACAAACAGCAACAGGAGCATGCTGTTTTGGGCTTGATGAACAACGCGTCTCTCGTCAGGACTGACAATGCCATCAGGATTGTTCCCAGGCAGGAAGTCCAGCTGACTGAGCAGTACCATGATGCAGTCGTCTGGAACTGACCAGTTTCCCCAGCCAATCGGAAAATGACCAGACAAGTTAGATGGCATGGTCATATTGCCCGTCAGAGCCATCAGTTGAAGGGAAGCGTCAGACATGATGATAACAAGACGATGCGCTAATAAATAACTTTTTTTTTTTAATTCAAAAGAATACTTATATATTTTCAAAGGTACTTTTAATTGAGAACTGCATCTGTGTATCAAAGGTGTATGTGTTGAATTTGATGTAGTAAGATTATTGCTGTTTTGAGAACTGACAATAAAATATGCACGCGTGCGCGAAACACACACACACACACACACACACACACACACACACACACACACACACACACATACGAACGCACACATACACATTCATACGGGCGCAAGTGCAAGCACACATGCACGTACATGCGCATGCACACACACACGGACAAACACACACACGCACACATACACATCATACACACACACACACACACACACACACACACACACACATACACACGCGCGCGTACACACACGCGCACACACACACACACACACACAACACACACACACACACACGCACGCACGCACGCACGCACGCACGCACATTCCACTCACGCAGGATCGTGCGCGCACATACGTGATGCATGTACGTGTACACTTTACGCCTTTACGAATGTTACACAAAATATCAATATCATCAGGGTACTACATGGATGGCATAATTTTGAATTTTTTCCACATGTTGTAACGATTTCCTTGTACAAGAATTATCTATTATATTTAGACGAACACGCAAATAAGCTTTCTTTGAAGATCTGTAAATTCATACTCACGTGACATTTATCTACTGATAATGTATACAAAGACTTTGGAGGTATCTAGCAGATTTGGAAATTTCCAGAAAGTTCCAGAAACGTGTCTTGATTTCTCCAGTTCTGGTTTCTGGTTAAAATTTTTCAATTTTTTTTTTTTTTTTTTTTGGTTTGTCTTTTGTTTTTTTGTTTTGCTCCTCCTCCTCTTCATCTTCTGCTTCTCGTTGTTCTTGTCCTTGTTTCTGGTTAAAAATACCTCAATGTTTTTTGTCCTTCTCCTTCTCATTATCTTTATCTTCTGCTTCTTCTCGTTGTTCTTGTCCTTGTTTCTGGTTAAGACACCTCAATGTTTTTTCTTCCTCCTCCTCTTTATCATCTTCGTCTCGTCGTTCTTGTTCTTGTTCCCCTTCTTGTTCTTGTTGTTCTTGTTCTTGTTGTTCTTTTTATTGTTGTTCTTGTTTTGTTTTTGTTTTTGTTTTGTTTCGTTTTGTTTTGTTTTGTCTTCCTGGTTCTTGTTCTCGTTCTTGATGTTTTTGTCCTCGTTCTTGTTGTTGTTGTTTTTGTTCTCGTTCTTGTTATTGTTGTTGTTGTTGTTGTTGTTCTTCTTCTTCTTCTAATAACACGAGTATAATATCCGTTTTGTTTTTGTTTTTTTATTATATTCCAGTTTTGCTATTTTCAATCAACGTTTGATGTCAAGAGAGAGAGACAGACAGACACACACATATATATATATATAGAGAGAGAGAGAGAGAGAGAGAGAGAGAGAGAGAGAGAGAGAGAGAGAGAGGAGGAAAGGACAGGAGAGGAGGAGGAGGCGGAGGAGGAGGAAGAAGATATGTTACCTGTGCAGAAGCAGACGAAGATATCAATATCCAGATTGTATTTGGTCCAAAGTCACCACTTCAACGCTCTCACTGCCAACCTCACTAAAGCGCAATGGTTTGCAAATGTCACTTTTGTGTCGCTCGCTCTCCGCACACAATACGAAGCGTAAGCACGTGCAGATTGTAGTTCACCTGAAACACTCCCGAGTCAGCTTGCATGGCTCTGTGTGTGTGTGTGTGTGTGTGTGTGTGTGTGTGTGTGTGTGTGTGTGTGTGTGTGTGCGTGTGTGCGTATGTGTGTGTGTGTGTGTGTGTGTGTGTGTGTGTGTGTGTGTAGATATTACACTACATTATGAAATTGCTCATGTCGTTAAATGTTACGTTCTATTTATGAGATGAGCAATTTTTTTTTCCAGACTTACGCAGAACATGTGCCCGTTTTATTAAAGAAGCAAACCCCACCCTTATTTCATAGAACGAGTCCCAAAAGGCTGCTCCTCTTATGAGATATAAAAAACAAAACCAAAATGTAAGTTTGCCTTTTTCGTGTACGTGTGTGTGTGTGTGTGTGTGTGTGTGTGTGTGTGTGTGTGTGTGTGTGTGCGGGCGTGCGTGCCTGCGTGCGTGTGAATGTGTGTGTGTGTGTGTGTGTGTGTGTGTGTGTGTGTGTGTGTGTGTGTGTGTGTGTGTGTGTGTGTGGAACTGTGCATCATACAAATGGAAAGTTCAAACATCGTTTACTCCATCAATTATAATTTTTTTTTTAAATAATACTAGTTCATCTCCTACCATTCTCGCAACCAACAACGTACGCTTAATCATTGTTCTTTTGTGGCCACTTTTTTCGTCTTTCCGTGGCACCGACATTCTGATTTACTGACCGGATTCAACAGAAATTGTTTATGTTTGTAGGTCTTTCCTCCAGATCATCAGACAGGCTTCCATGGATATTCAGCACGTTGTTTATAGTGTCGTGACCAGATTTGGATGTAGTTCTATACCAAGGAATAAGCAGCGTGGGGACACTTTCCCCTAGAAGCTTAAGAAATGAGAGGAAGTGATGGAAATTGAAATAAGATCAATTAAAAGAAAGACCTGAAATTGAATGAAACATAACAGATATGGAAGGAAATGGAACAGCATTAAATAAAACGTTGAAATAGAACAGCCTGACTAGAATAAGATTTTTTTTTAAATCAAAATAAATTAAATATTGTATGTAAAAATAGAAATAAAAGAAATGAAACGAAACAGAGCAAATTACAGATAAATCTCATGTAGACGGTAGTGAAGAGAAGACATGTGCTAAGTTTGACTGGATTCTGAATCCATCCTCTGGATCACATTATGAGCGGGGGAAAATTCTGCCAGGGGAAGTGAAAGTTGGAACTGACAGAAAGCGTTACTTCCCATGCATGTATCTTTTAAACAAGGCATGGGAATACAATTGTCAATGTTTATATCATAATGTTTTAATGCTTCATACAATACACAACGTCGTAGACAGTTATTGATTAAAGACTCCACCCTCATTTCACCCATTTCAGCTTCCAGAGCACAGCTTCACTGAGACTCCCTCACCTGTCAACCACCTGCGGACCTCACAGACCTCACGCTATGTCAAGTCACCTTTAAGTCCCTCTCAAACACCGTTCAGGATCATTTTACAGCGACAAACACCATACCAGTTCGAACATTTCTTATGACAGGTCCTATATACTTTGGCATGGACTGCATACAAAATTTTTTTCTCCTATCGGCACAAAAAGTAGGTCATTTTCATCACAAAATTTAGAATAGTAACCGTTTATGTCATAATTCAAAACTACAAAAATTATCCCAAAAAAATGTTAACATTTATTTCATTATAAAACAGACTGACGTTATTCGGAAGGCTGAAGTTTACAACAACATTCATCATGTCCAACGTTTTGAAAATAAACGCACACTTTGAGAAAGCAACAACCTAAAACGAAAGAAAGAAACCACTATCCTAAACGTATTGGAAAAGGTCATATCATATCTTTTGACACATTCTCGATTAATACACCATAGACACTAATCAAATAAGCAAAAAATGGACTCCGTCTAACTGCAGCAATCAACACTCAAATGTTTACACTTATTTTCTTGCACAGAGAGAGAGAGAGAGAGAGAGAGAGGAGAGAGAGAGAGAGAGAGAGAGGGAGGTGAGTCGGTAGGTGGGGGAGAGAATGCGGTGTGGTTGTGGAAGAAAAGAAGAGATGGACACAGACAGACAGACAGAGAGGCAGGCAACAGACAGACAGACAGAGAGGCAGGCAACAGACAGGCAGACAGAGAGGCAGGCAACAGACAGACAGACAGAGAGGCAGGCAACAGACAGACAGACAGAGAGGCAGGCAACAGACAGCAGACAGAGAGGCAGGCAACAGACAGACAGACAGAGAGGCAGGCAACAGACAGACAGACAGAGAGGCAGGCAACAGACAGACAGACAGAGAGGCAGGCAACAGACAGACAGAGAGGCAGGCAACAGACAGACAGAGCAGGACAGACGACAGACAGAGAGGCAGGCAACAGACAGACAAACAAACAGAAAGATAGATAGATAGACGATTAAGCATCACTTCTTAATGTAATATAAAATGACTTGCAAACTGGTAGCAAAAGCCAAAGGTCGGCTGACTACATTTAACCTTCCTGATTTTGAAAGGAAGCAGAGAAAGCTTTATTGTAAACGTTATGAGCGTAACTCTTCCCGATTTTAAATGCTTTACAAAAGTAACTGCCAACTGCTAAATAAAAGAGAGAGAGAGAGAGAGAGAGAGAGAGAGAGAGAGAGAGAGAGAGAGAGAGAGGTTTCAAACGCATCTCTCTAATTTTCCTTAGATTGGCTAGGTTTGTTGATGGGCATCATTAGATTGATATGCAAATCCGACGCAAGCAGTATATTATGTGTTCAAAAAAGCTATTCATCGGCTTTTAGTCACGCAAAATGTTTCTGTGTATGCTGGTATACGATAGAACACGATAGAACTGACTTCTGTTGAACAGAATGACTTTGTCCAGTGTTCATTCTGATTTCATATGAACGTTACAACAACAACAAAAAGGGGGAAAAAGAAGAAAGAAAGGTTACAAATATGTCGCTTTTATCACATGCACATCTCCAATTTTTCAAGACTGTCTACTTTTCATCATTGTGAGGACAAAATACATATTCAATAATTTTGGAAATCTTCATAACTATTTCATGTATAAAGTTGGCTTTTCAAAAAAAAAAAAAGGTAACAAGGTTGCCACGTTTATCAAATGCGCTTGCAAAAACCAAACTCCATGTTGTTTTGAGATGCTCTTACAATATTTAGGACAAAACATTATACTATCTTCCAAAATTTTGATCACGTATCATTTCAGAGCAATCAGCATCACTCAACTGCTCAAAATGTACCTATGCCCAAACAAGAAAGGAAACATAAATTGGGGTGAAAGCATTTTCCGATTCAAGATACCAGAATTTGTAGTTTGGACCGACACTACTTCTGTGTCTGGCTCCTGCCTGTTGTGAGTAAATGCATGAGTACAAATCGATCCTGGTACTATGCATTACTTGCATTGTGTCCATAGCAGATGACCACGGCTAAACGAGAACATAATTAGATATCCATATTAAAAAATGGTGTGCACTCATTACATGACCACTGCGGGGATAATTTCAAAAAGCAAAATGAGCCTTTTAAAGGGACGTTGAACCACACCATAATCACAAAGCATGTAAACAAAATCGGTCTAGGACATTTCACAAAATTGTACATAAAGACATGATCAATTAACCTGTTTAAATAATGGAAAATTGCAGTTACAGGGTCAGGTGAGGACCAAGGCAGGACCATGAAGGCAGTGTAAAGAATCACAACAAACAGTGCATTACTTGATAGCGTTAAAGTCTGGGTAAACAAGAGAAACAAAACAGGTCAAGTACCGGATTATTGATCATTAAGTAAGTATAAGGAAGAGATATAAACGAGTCTATATCGTCAGATATCTAAATACACACGTTATCCCTGTATGAGAAAGGGAAACACACGTTTTGTATGCCACACACCAAAAATGACTATAAAGTCTGTACGAAGAATAGAAAATGAACCAAACCACAACACATCAAAACATTACCATCAATCAAATGTAAACAAAATAAATATTTTGATGATGATGATGGTGATGATGAAAATTACAACAACAATGATAATGGAGGAGGAGGAGCAGCAGCAGCAGCAGCAGCAGCAGCAGCAGCGCAGCAGCATGTTGTAGCCAGACACTAAAACATTCAATTAATTTTGAAGGAGCAACATTAATGTAGTAGTTTGTTGGGTCACGTCACAAAGTATGAAGTTAAAGTAAGGAAGACAAACTTATCAAAACATGAACATATCATAAATGTTGAGACGTTGTACCTTGTTCACACAGAGAAGCAACACATATTGAATTATGTGGATGTCCAGGTGGTAAACGAGGTCTGACAGGTTACACATTAACAATCCTTTCGTTTTTACCAATGGGCACAGCAGATGTCTGTGCACACATCTATCCTGTAGTCTTGTGACACTGAGTAAGATTCATTGTCTCTTCTCGCCATAACAGGTTTCTGGTTCTGGCTAATGGTACTAAACGTGATCTTGACGGATGCCAATTCGGTTCGCTTGCGCAGGTGACATAATGATAACAGAATAACGAATCAGTCTCAATTGATTCTTCAGCGTGTGCAATATGTTGTAAATTTGTGGCACCATTGCAAAATCCAGCCACAGTCTTTTGCAGGCCTTCTGCGCTGTGGCTGTCTGTACGCAACCTTACACATATCAACAGAAGTTCCAGGGAATTATCAAAGATTTTACACCAATCTAGAAACTGACAGTAGTTTGTTTGATCTAAAGTGTATGCAAATATTGTCGACACGGGTGCACCTTTTTTGACAACATTAAAGGCACCAACAAAACTGTCTTCAGAAAGCATAACGGAATAAAATGCACACATTATTTTCAATGAGGGAAGAGCTGCCCTTAAATCATTCCATGAATCACAAGACACTTCTTTTGTCTGACAAGGGCTGAAGCAACTGAGCAAAAATGCAGTCAGGCTTGTGTTTCGCTGGGCAAGTTGGTTCAGAATCACATCATTGACATAGTACACAGGCAGGAACAGTGTCTCCAGGTTGGAAACTTAGACAGAAAATCAGTCAATGGAGATGGGGTTTCGGGTCAGGTCCAGAGAGTAGACTGCTATCTAGCTCTGTCGGATATTCATCACAAATCTGTAAGCTTGTTAAAAACTTGCACCGAGGATCAGAGGCACACAAGTTAGCAAAACAGCAAGTAGATGGAATACAACTTGAAGGCTTCTTCATGTAAACACCAAGTGTAATTCTGATATCTTCTTTAGTGGTGACACAGTGTTCTATAAACTCTGACCAGTTTCTTCCAGTCCTAGACTCTTGGAAAAATGTAGATCTGTTTTCTGTAACTTCTATCAGAACTAATTCTAAGGCACAGAAAGGAGTGACAAGATGTTTAACCATGCAGTCAAACGTGCATGGTTCGATATGAAAACTGTTAGCAAGAAAACAGATTCTTTCAAAAACGTCCCAAGCGTTTTAATATCTTCAATGTTGCTGGGCGCATATAATCACAGGTTTCATATACATTGCCAGAGTCGTTTAACTCCAAACGAAGCACTGGTCGCTTATACTTTAGAAATTGTTCGCAAGCGTGTCGAACATTTAAGTATGTATTAAACAACCGAAACAAGTCCTTTAGCCCAAGGGACTTACATATTCTTAGCCAGACTAGTAGGGGTAACTGGCCCAGACTCTGAAGTGACTCTGGTGAATCTTCCATTTCTGTTGATGACAACCTTGTGGTGTCACTGGTGTCTTGGGTGGTCCTGTGATGCTGTCCACTTCAACTTCGTCTTGATTCTGCATACAAAAAATAAGCAAAAATGCGGGCAGATCACCAGACCAGTAATTTCAATGTTGTAAATGAAATTCAAGTGTTGATACCAAAAACATTTTGCGGTTGCTCTTCGGATATTGACAGTAAACGAAAACCATATATTGAAATCAAAACTGTCAGTCACACTCAAAGACGATCATTGAGAAACACTAAACATTCAAAGACTATTAAAAAAAAAAAGAGGGGCAGTTATGCCACCAGACGATACAGACAAACAGATAACAGACAAAACAATGCATTTCGACCTCTTGGGTCTTCTTCAGGAAAAAAAACAAGCAAGATTTCGAACAATGAAAACGAAGAATGAGCAGCCACTTATCTTCTCATACTCAGCGAAAATGTTTGAGACTAAACATTTAAAGACTGTCATGACCTGTTGTGAGAATTCAGAATATTGTAAGTGAAAATATGGGAATAGGGAAATACTCTAAAAGCTATTGGAAAAGTTAGCAGCCTTTATGAAATGCCGAATGTAGATCTTAACAAAGAAAAAAAAATTAAAATGTTGATTGAAACGAAGGTCAGGCATCCACCTGCCTCCCCTTCCGTCCTACTTACTGAGTAGATTTTGCCAAGCTCCCATCCCTCTTTCCTTTTTTTTTTTTTGGGGGGGGGGGAGAGGGGGAGGTGTCTCTGTCTCCTTCTCTCCCCTTGTGTTTATTGAATGGTGCGATGGTTGAATAGATACTGACCGGGTGAGAAATTGATGTGCCTTTCATGCATATTTTCTTTCGTTGTATCAGCATTTCCATTATGCTTTTTTACAACGATTGTTTTCTTTTCGTGTGGCTCCTGTACTGATTCCGTGACTGAGTGACAGACCGACTCATTTCACATTTTGTTGTATTCATGTAAAATGGTTTCTTTGAATCCAAATCCAACCAGACGGAAGTTTTACAAATTGTTTCTCACTATGTTTAGAAACATAGCTATGAACAAAGAACACCTTAAATAGATCAGACAAAAATACATGGCATGGGTATTTTTTGGATCCAGAGCTGCATGTGAACAGCTGCAGGAGAGAGAGTAAATAGTTACTTTTGCGTTCAAGGTAAGCAGTTCCTTTTGCTATTTTGAAAAATGTACTTTTTTGAGCAAAAATATGGCTGGGATTTTTGATCAACAAGATGATGTTTTAACGAATCAGAAAGACATGGTCCAAAAAGTTCAGATACTGTATTAATTGCTTTATAGAGAATCTGAAGAAGAAGATTCGGGAATCTGAGATCTTGTACACGACTTACCACGTCTAACTGAAGTAGAGCGAACGTGTTAGAAAAGAAACTACGCTTGAGAAAACTTCAGCTGCCTTCAAAAATGAAAAATGACTCAAGTCCGGTTTCAGATGGGTTTTCAGCTGACATTTTATTAATTTTTTTTCTATTTTTTGGAAAAAAAACCCACATGACTTGTCTTTTAATCATCGAATGCCAGTTTTAGAGGAAGAGAACTGTCCAGTGTGCGAAAGAAGGAATTAGTATTTGCATTCCTAAAGGAGTCAAACCCAGGCAATACATCAAAAAGAAAAAAGCTTGTAGCCAGTTTCGCTCTTACATGTTGTGTATAAGATCCGGTCATCTGACATTGCACATCGCCGAAGAATATGTATTGTCTAAATAAATTAGGCAGATTAGGCTGATGTATTTCAAAAACAGTTACACTGGTAGTAACTTGAGACTGACATATGATGCAGTAGATAATCTAAATCAGAATGATTTAATTTCATTATTGTTAGATGCAGATTTTGACAAAGCTTGTGACTCAACTGATTGGAGAATTGTCGAAAGAGCTAAAGAAATTTGGTTTTCTGTAAGAAATGCAGATGGATAAGTGCATTTTATATCAATATTAAATCTTGTGTCATTGGAAAT
>CM065736.1:53700829-53703329 GCA_033310375.1 Conus canariensis
ATTTTGGTGACAAAAATAACGTTATACCTGTAGTCAAAGCAGGATTCCGTGAGAGTCGCTCAACAACGGAAGTCTTGGTAAAATTAACAACTAGCATTAAAAAAACAATTTGCTCGGCGTCAATCTTTACTAGCAACATTTTTTTTTTGACATAACCAAGGCATACGACCAAGTATGGCATTCTCGACTCTTACTAAAATTACAAAACATAGGTCCTTCAGGACACATGTTTGACTGTATTAAATGTTTGTTTTTTAAAGAGAACCGAGAAATACAAACACGAATTGGAAGTACTTACTCAACAAAAATGACATTTGAAATGGGCATTCCTCAAGGTTCAGTGATTGCACTCATTTTGTTTTCGATTTCAATGCACGACATACCCAAGAAGATGTCTAAAAATGAAGTTTTGGTTCAATGTGCTGATGATCTGTGCATGTGGATGGACGTGAACCTTAAAAGGAAAACTCCCATACGAAGTATAAATTATACACGGAAAGTGTACCAGAGAGAACTTGACAACATAGTAAAGTATAGGATGACGAATGGACTGCATTTATCAGAAGATAAAACTAATATTGTACATTTTAATTGTGGCACAAACCCAGAGAGGATGCCTATTTTTAAAGTAAATAATATCACTATCCATTATAAATCGATTTCCAAATTTTAGGAGTTTTCCTCACTGACAAACTGTCTTCGAATCAACACATCGAATATCTATTGACAAAAGCACGTAGAACAGTAAACTTTTTTTTTAATCATAAATAAACAAGCATGGGCGAAAGATACTCCACCCTTATTTATGTATGTAAAGCACTTGTAAGATCTAAAATAACGTACGCTCAAGAGGTTTTCTTCAACGCACCAAAATACTGATTAAAAAAGCTTCAAAGCATAGAATCCAAAGCATTAAAAATTGCGTTTGGTTTCCCAATACACGCTTCTTGTATTCGAACATACAAGCAGGCTCAGATTTTACCTCTAGATGAAAATAGGAAAGTTGTTTGCGCTAAATTTCGAACGAGAATCATGTCAGTAGAGAATGATTTGAGAACTGAAATCAGATTAAGATCAGATACAGACTTCCCTAAACGAGCGAAATCCATAGCATGTCAAGTTACAATTGCAACATATACATCTGATGTTATAAAAGGCTCGGGTGGTAATCTTGAAAAGAACTTTTAATTTATTAAGCCACGCTTTTTCCCAATACCAACGTGGGAACTACAGAAATCCAAATTTGATATCAATCACACAGATATTAAAAAGATGATAATATACATTTACTAGGTAGGCACGTCAGACTTCATATTGAAGAAAATTATCCCAACCATTTGAAGATATATATCGATAGGTCTCTAATACACAAAAAAGCAGGTTCAGCATTTCTAATACCAAATCTTAATATTGAAAGATCATTTCATATTGGAGAATGTAATTCAATATTTACTGCTGAACTTACAGCAATTTTAATGGCCTTGAACTATCTTGTAAATTTTCGGAAAAATGCGTTTCAGATCCTTTTCAGTGTTGATTCCAAGTCAGTGCTTCAAGCAATCCAATCACTGAAATTACACACAAGACCAGAAATGATTATTGAAATCACCTATTTGATTCATGAACTTTCATTGCGAAGCAGAGAGATCACTTTCTTTTGGATCCCATCACATTGTTCAATTTATTTTAATGATAAAGTTGACACAGCGGCTAAAAGGGGAGCAACCGATCCACCGTCAGAAAACATACTTTTTCCATTATCGTTACAAGAATATTATAACGTATTAGACACGTATGTTTGGAAGCAATTTGATAGCATCGAAACAAATACTGGTTGTTGCTATATGAACTTTAAAATCTGTGACATAAAAATCTTCTTCTCGTGTTCAGCAAAAAATAGTATGTCTCATGTATCGGTGGAAAACGAACGCCTTTATCACCAGTATACCAAAAGCATTGTTTGCATCTGTGGACAAAAAAAAATTAGTAATGATCATATTTTATTTTGTAATGATTTAAGGCGTTTTGTCACTATACTCTCTCAACATACTGTCAATGAAATTTTTGTTTCACCGACGTTAACATATAACTTTTTCGATCAGTTAGCTAACAGTCCTATTGGTAACTATTTGTAGTTAAGTTAGTTTACCTTTAATTTGTAATGCATTCGGATATTTAAGCATTTATTACTATTTATTGTTATTACTATTTTTTTTGTCTAAAATCACCATGGTGAATAGACATTAAATCAAGAACACACACACACACACACGCGCGCGCACGCGCGCTCGTGCAAATACACATGCATACAAACACAGAATTACAGAAAAAGAGATGCAGGCTACAGAACGAGAGAGACAGAGGGAGAGAAAGACAGAGACAGAGAGGCCGATAAAGGCGGGGGGGGGGGTGTAGAGAGAGAGTGAAGGATACAGACAGAGCAATGGAGAAAGAGAGAGAGAGACAGAGAGAGAGAGAGAGACAGACAGAGACGGAGGGA
>CM065736.1:53708329-53720829 GCA_033310375.1 Conus canariensis
GAGACTCCCTCACCTGTCAACCACCTGCGGACCTCACAGACCTCACGCTATGTCAAGTCACCTTTAAGTCCCTCTCAAACACCATTCAGGATCATTTTACAGCGACAATCACCATACCAGTTCGAACATTTCTTATGATAGGTCCTGTACACTTTCGCATGGATCATGACTGCATATACAATTTATTCTCCTATCGACACAAAAAATAGGTCATTTTCAGCACAAAATTTAGAATAGTAAGCGTTTATGTCGTAATTCAAAACCACAAAAATTATCCAAAAAAAACGTTAACGTTTATTTCCTCTAGTTGCAAAGCAAGAGGACTGCAGGCGGAAATCTAAACAAATCTTAAATAAATGTTAGCGAACCGCCCAGAGAACGTGGACAAACGAGTCACAAGACGAAACACAACTAGTTTCGACCTCTTAGGTCTTCATCAGGTGAGACATTAACGAATAAAACAATGAAAATTCGTTAATGTCTCACCTGATGAAGACCTAAGAGGTCGAAACTAGTTGTGTTTCGTCTTGTGACTCGTTTGTCCACGTTCTCTGGGCGGTTCGCTAACATTTATTTAAGATTTGTTTATTTCCTCATAAAACAGACTGACGTTATTCGAAAGGCTGAAGCTTACAACAACATTCATCATGTCTAAAATTTTGAAATAAACATAAACTTTCAGAAAGCAACAACCTAAAATAAGAGAAAGAAACCATTATCCTAAATGTATTGGAAAAGGTCATATCATATCTTTTGACATATTCTCGATTAAAACACCACAGACACTACTCAAATAAACAAAACATGGACTCCGTCTAGCTGCAGCAATCAACATTCAAGTGTTTACATTGATTCTCTTGCACAGGAGAGAGACAGAGACAGACAGAGACACAGACAGAGGGTGGTAGTAGGTGGGGGGAGGGAGATGCGGTGTGGTTGTGGAAGAAAATAAGAATGGACACAGACAGACAGAGAGGCAGGCAACAGACAGACAGACCGAGAGTCAGGCAACAGACAGACAGACATAAAGTTAGATAAATAGACGATTAAGCATCACTTCTTAATGTAATATGAAATAACTTGTAAACTGGTGGCAAAAGCCAAAGGATAGTCGACTACATTTAACCTTCCTGATTTTGAAAAGATGCAACTCCAAGGCAAAAAGAGAACCGAATTATTGAGAAAGGTTTATTGTTAACGTTATGTGCGTACCTCTTCCCGATTTCAAAAATTTACACAACTAACTGCCAACTGCTGAATAACATGAAAGAGAGAGAGAGAGAGAGAGAGAGAGAGAGAGAGAGAGAGAGAGAGAGAGAGAGAGAGAGGAGTTTCAAACGCATCTCTCTCATTTTCCTTAGATTGAATAGGTTTGTTGATGGGCATAATTGAAGTGATATGCAAATCCGAAACAAGCCGTATATGTTCAAAAAAGCTATTCATCTGCCTTTTAGTACACGCACAATGTTTCTGTGTATGCTGGGCTACGATAGAACACGACAGAACAGACCTGTGTTGAACAGAATCACTTTGTACAGTGTTCATTCTGATTTCATGCAGAACGTTACAGCAACAACAACAACAAAAAGGGGGGGGGGGGGGGGGGAAATGTTACAAATATGTCGCTTTTATCAAATGCACATCTTCAATTTTCAAGACTCTACTTTTCATCATTGTGAGGACAAAATACATATTCAGTAATTCTGGAAGTCTTCATGACGATTTCATGTATAAAGCTGGCTTTTCAAAAAAAAGGTAACAAGGTTGCCACGTTTATCAAATGCGCTTGTAAAAAACAAACTCCATGTTGTTTTGAGATCCTCTTACAATATTTAGGACACAAACATTATACTATCTTCCAAAATTTTGATCACGTATCATTTCAGAGCAATCAGCATCACTCAACTGCTCAAAATGTACCTATGCCCAAACAAGAAAGGAAACATAAATTGGGGTGAAAGCATTTTCCGATTCAAGATACCAGTATTTGTAAGTTTGGACCGACACTACTTCTGTGTCTGGCTCCTGCCTGTTGTGAGTAAATGCATGAGTGCAAATCGACCCTGGTACTATGCATTACTTTCAATGTGTCCATAGCAGATGACCATGGCTAAACGAGAACATAATTAGATATGCATATTAAAAAATGGTGTGCACTCATTACATGACCACTGTGGGGATAATTTCAAATAGCAAAATGAGCCTTTTAAAGGGACGTTGAACTACATCATAATCACAAAGCATGTAAACAAGATCGGTCTAGGACATTTTACAAAATTGTACATAAAGACATGATCAATGAACCTGTTGAAATAATGGAAAATAGCAGCTACACGGTCAGGTGAGTACCAAGGCAGGACCATAAAGGTATTGTAAAGAATCACAACAAACAGTGCATTACTTGATAGCGTTAAAGTCTGGGTAAACAAGAGAAAGAAAACAGGTCAAGTACCGAAAATTGATCATTAAGTAAGTATAAGGAAGTGATCTAAACGAGTCTATACCGTCCGATATCGAAATACACACGTTATCCATGTATGAGGAAGGGAAACACACATTTTTGTATGCCACACACCAAAAATGACTATAAACTCTGTACGAAGAATAGAACATGAAACAAAGTACAGCACACCAAAACATTACCATCAATCAAATGTAAAGTGAATAAATATTTTGATGATGATGATTGTGATGATGATGAAAATCATAATAATGATGATGATGATGATGATGATGATGATGATGATGATGGTGATGATGATGAGATGATGATGATGATGGATGGTGGTGGTGGTGGTGGTGGTGGTGGTGGTGGTGATAATGATGAGCAGCAGCAGCAGCAGCAGCAACAGCATGCTGTAGCCAGACACTAAAACATTCAATCAATATTTGAAGGAGCATCATGAATACAGTAGTTTGTTGGGTCACGTCACAAAGTATGAAGTTAAAGTAAGGAAGACAAACTTATCAAAACATGTACATACCATAAATGTTCAGAATTTTTACCTTTGTCACACAGAGAAAGCAAACCATACTGAGTTATGTGGATGTTCAGGTGGTAAACGATTCTGACAGCTACATACACATTAACAATCCATTTGTTTTCACCAATGGGCACAGCAGATGTCTATGCACACTTCTATTCTGTAGTCTTGTGACCATGAGTAAGATTCACGGTCACATCTCGCCATAACAGGTTTCTGGCTCTGGCTAATGGTCCTGAACGTGATCTTGGCGGACGCCAATTCGGTTCGCTTGCGCAGGTGACATAATGATAACAGAATAACGAATCAGTCTCAATTGATTCTTCAGCGTGTGCAGTATGTTGTAAATTTGTGGCATCTTCGCAAAATCCAGTTACAGTGTTCTGTAGGTCCTCTGCGCTGTGTCTGTCTGTGCGCAACCTTACACGCATCATCAGAAGATTCAGGGAATTATCAAAGATTTTACACCAATCTAAAAACTGACTGTAGTTTGTTTGATCTAAAGTGTATGCAAATATTGTCGACACGGGTGCACCTTTTTTGACAACATTAAATATACCAGCAAACCTGTCTTCAGAAAGCATAAGGAAATGAAATACACACTTCACGTGCAATGAGGGCAGAGCTGCTGTTAACTTATTCCATGAATCACAAGACGTTTCTTTTGTCTGACAAGGGCTGAAGCAAGTGAGCAAAAGTTGAGTCAAGGTTGTGTTTCGCTGGGCAAGTTGGTTCAGAATCACATCATTCACATAGCACAAAGGCAGGATCAGTGTCTCCAGGTTGGAGAACTTGGACAGAAAAGCAGTCAATGGAGATGAGGTTGGGTCAGGTCCAGAGAGCAGACTGCTTTCTAGCTCTGTCGGACATTCATCGTAGATGTCTAAGGTTGTTAAAAACTTGCATCGAGGGTCAGAGGCACACAAGTTAGCAGAACTGCAAGTAGAAAGAATAGATCTTGAAGGCTTCTTCATGTAAACACCAAGTGTAATTCTGATGTCTTCTTTGGTGGTGACACAGTGTTCTATAAACTCTGACCAGTTTCGTCCAGTCGTAGACTCTTGGAAAAAATTAGAATATCTGTTATCATAAACTTCTATCAGCATCGATATGAAAGCACAGGAAGGAGTGACAATACGTTGAACCATGCAGTCAAACGTGCATGGTTCGATATGAAAACTGTTAGCACGAAAATGGATACTTCCAAAAAACCGCCCTATACGTTTTAATACTTTCAGTGCTTCTGGGCGCACATAATCACAGGTTTCATATACATTTCCAGAGTCATTTGGCTCCAAAAGAAGTACTGCTTGCTTATGCTTTAGAAATTGTTCGCAAGCGTGTCGA
This sequence comes from Conus canariensis, assembly GCA_033310375.1. Classification (NCBI taxonomy): domain Eukaryota; kingdom Metazoa; phylum Mollusca; class Gastropoda; order Neogastropoda; family Conidae; genus Conus; species Conus canariensis. The sequence continues at coordinate 53,712,661 of CM065736.1, forward strand.
ACATTTAAGTATGTGTTAAACAACCGAAACAAGTCCTTAAGCCCAAGGGACTTACATATTCTTAGCCAGACTAGTTGGGGTAACTGGCCCAGAGTCTGAAGTGATTCTGGTGAATCTTCCATTTCTGTTGATGACAACCTTGTGATGTCACTGGTGTCTTGGATGATTCTGTATACAAAAATAAGCAATAAAAATGACAAATCACCAGACCAATGATTTCAATGTTGTAAATAAAATTCGAGTGTTGATGCCACAAACATTTTGCGGTTGATCTTAGAATATTGACAGTAAATGAAAATCATATTATCAAATCTTAAATAAATGTTAGCGAACCGCCAAGAGAAACGTGGGCAAACGAGTCACAAGACAAAACACGGCGCGTTTCGGCCTCTTAGGTCTTCTTCAGGCAGACACAAACAAATAGGACAATGAAAATGAACGAGTTTGTCACTTAGCTCGGATCTGTTCAGTGCAGGGTAGGCGTTGAATCATATCATCAAATCAAAACGGTCAGTCATAATCAAAAATGGTAATTGAAAATCACTAAACATTAAAAGACTATTTCTTAAAAGAAAGGGCATTAGTTCCGCCAGACGATACTAACAAACAGATTACAGGACAAAACACAATGCATATTGACCTCTTGGGTCTTCTTCAGGCAAAAACAAGCAACATTTAGGACAATGAAAACAAAGAACGAGTACCACTTAGCTTCTCATATTCGGCGCAAATTGTTCGAAACTGAACATTAAAAGACTGTCATGATCTGTTGTGCGAATTCAGAATATCGTAAGTGAATATATGGGAATAGAGAAAGAATCTTAAAGCCATTGGAAAAGTTAGCAGATTTTGTGAAATGCTGGGTGCAGATCTTGATAAAGAAAAAGCTAAACTGTTGGTTGAAGCGAAGGTCAAGCGTCCACTGCCTCGCCTTCCGTCACCCCTCCCTTCCACCCTACTTACTGGGCAGATTCTGCGCACATCCTCTCCCTCCTTCCTTTTTTTTTTGGGGGGGGGGGTGGTGGTGGTGGTGGAGTTGTCTCTGTCTCCTTCTCTCCCCTTGTGTTTATTGTATGGTGCACTGGTTGAGTAGATACTGACCAGGTAAGAAATTAATGTACATTTCAAGCATATTTTCTCTTGTTGTAATCATACTTACCTCTTATACTTTTTTACGACAATCGTTTCCTTTTTGTGTGGTTTCTGTACTGCTTCTGTGACTGGGTGACAGACTGACTCATTTCACATTTGTTGTATTCATTGTAAAATGGTTTCTTTGAGTCCATATCCAACGAGGGGCAAGTTTTACAAATTCCTTCCCCTATGCCCATGAGATAAAACGATATCAAACTAAAATAGCTTCAACTGAAGGTTTTTAGCGGATGTCATGGCACATGTGTTATTTTAAAAGACATTGGGATTCGTAGTAATGATAAATGTAGTTTTTGTGAAACAGTTAAAGACAATATTGATCACGTGTTTTTGGAATGTACATATGTCCGTTTCTTTAAGAATGCAAATGCAGCTCTGAGACAGAAAAATGTGCGAATGCAGAGAAAATAGGATTTGCTGAATCACTTGTGTTAGGTTTTGACGTAAACATTTTGATAGTGTTAGTTATTTCATTAAACAAAAAGCCCTTGAATCACTATGACAACGAGAAGCTATTGTCATCAAACCTGAAAACAAGGATGGTGCCTTGGTGGTCTGAGACAAGCAACTATGTATACAAGAAGCACTAAGACAACTGTTGGATACAGACGTCTATAATTCACTAGTAACATTACCCCTCGCCCTACACCAGAAACTCATTTCAGTCACAATCAAGAAAGAAATCAAACAATACAACTTACCGACCACAGCCAAACTCCTGATTATGACAGACACCAGACAAATGACCTTCTACCTGCTTCCCAAAACTGCTAGCATGAACACGCTCTTCCCGTGCACATTCGCACCATGTCCTGTAACCTTACCAACTATTTCCTACACACATCCACGCTCACGTCCCCACAGTTGCCCTGCCCCTCTCCCCTACCCCCAGCAAACACACACACACACACACACACACACACACACACACACACACACACACACACACACAAGAGACTGTTGACACTTTGATATTCCATTGTCATTACCAAAGAGGCATTTTGACAAGGGGGTAGGGGAAAAACAAAACAACAACATTTACCTGTTCTTTTTCTTGCAAACAAATAGTACGCATTTATTCCCAGTGTGCATCAAATCAAAGGTTAACAAATGCAAATTAAATCATAACATCTCCGTATGTCCTCGCATAGAAGAGCAACACAGTAATGTTAGAAGGAAAAAAAAACAAACAGAAATTCTGAGACTGACTCGACCATCCACTCGATCAAATGATGATCTTGTATCTTAGTGTACATCTCCACAGGAGATGAATGATATTATTCATATATCTCTTATAAGAGAGAGAGAGAGAGAGAGAGAGAGAGAGAGAGAGAGAGAGAGACTTCAACCACAAAATCGAACCAGTTAACGACCACGTTCAGTCGCCAAGAAATGGATACCGACGGTTTCCAAACGCAAGTCCTGACCTATGTTCTCCAGTTATCGATGTATACATTAAGTTTCCTCTCTAAAACGTCATAAATTTTAATGGAGAATCAGCTAGATATATAACTAATTATCCTAAATAACACAGTTACAGCTAACCCCCAACACATTACTCAATGGTCTAAACTAAGATATCCAGAAACGCGTCACAGAAAAGAAAACCAATTCGTATAAGGATGTTCAGCAAAAGAGAATACAGCCAGGTAAAAAAAAAAAAAAAAAAAAAAGGGGGGGGGAAGGGGGAGGGTTCTTTTGTAGACCACTTACTGACGTTCTTTCCTTCAAAATAAGGACAATGTGGCTGCAGAAAATACTGAGAAGTTTCTAACGAGAGGCGCACAATGCTATTCTATTTCAGCAGATCGGTTTCCTTATATTGATGGAGAAATGTTTCATATAGGAGGGGGCTATATAAGAAAACCTGCCCACCACAACTTTCTTTCTCTGTTTTTTGGTTGCTTGGGTGTATGCGCACGCGCGCGCGCGTTTGTGTGTGTCTGTGTGTGTGTGTGTGTGCGTGCGTGCGTGCGTGCGTGCGTGCGTGCGTGCATGTGTTTGTGGTGTGTGTGTGTGTGGCGCGCGCGCGCGCGTGTGTGTCTGTCTGTCTGTATGCATCTGTGTGTGTTATTGTTGTAGTTGTTGTTGTTGTTATGCCACATTTGTAGGCAATACTCTGTCAAAGTCAAAACCTCTATAACAGACATCCTAACCGGATCTGATGGAAAGGTTTCCTGTTGTTCCCCCCGTTACGTATAGGACCTTTTTCTGCCGAAATGTTGGACTTGATTGGAGTATTGTGGGTATCTTGTTTGCCCAGATTGTCCTTGATATTTGACAAAAAGAAGCGTTACTGGGGAAAGGGAGGACGACAGAGAGCATAAAGCACAGTGCATAAAATAGTTTTGAAAAGAGATTGTCTGAAACACAGACACACACACACACACACACACACACACACACACACACACACACACACACACAGAGGGCGGTAGTACACACATTGAGAGAAAAAGAGAGAGAGAGAGAGAGAGAGAGAGAGAGAGAGAGGGGAGAGAGAGGTGTAGGCAACTGGGCTGACACTCAGAGACAAACAGACGGACAAACAGTCAGACAGAGGGTGACAGAGACAGAGACAGAGGGAGAGAAAGAGACAGAAACATGGAAAAGTTGACAAAGACAAAGAGATGGAGAGGTTTAGGGGTTGTTAGACCAGAGAGACATGGAAGGGGGGAGAGATCGAGCGGGATGAGGGGGGGGGGGGGGGGTTCAGCATGGGCAATAACCCATTTGAATAATTTGCAACATTGTAACAATTTTGTCTTTGAAACAATTATTTGTAACAGCAGTATCACTCAAGCACTGGTTTACACTTTAGCATAACAATGATGGTTGAGGATTAGTTAACTTACTTACTTAGGTCTATGATGATTGTCATCATAAACCTGAGTAAAAGACAACGTCTTTAGAAGGCCGTATACCGGTATATGTACGCATTTTCACTTACTATCTTGTTTTGATTTGCCTTATACGCTGCAACACCAAACTGACCTGCATTCCCCCCCCCCCCCCCCACCCCACCTCTCTAAAAAATTGTAAATATTTAAAATCTGCTCTGGAAGGCAAAACGTTCTTCATGATATACGTATAAATATATTTATGAATATTTTTATTGACAACTGTGCAGTGAGATTTGTATGCAATGCTATCAGTATTTTTGTCATTTGATTTTTTCCAAAGTTTTTCAGTGTCAAGCAGAAAAAAAAGGTTTCTCTATTTCAGTATGTTTTCTAGGTGCGTGCGTGCGTGCGTGCGTGCATGTCAGCAAAATATTGATCATTTTAAAAGTATGCACCAGTTTTGCTATCATGAATCAGCCTTTGAGTCGTTCATCTAAGAAATCATGAACGTCTAAAATACTGTGATTTACGTATACAAATCCAAACCCATTTTCAAATGAGACAGACGGACAGACAGACTCTGTTACCTTAACTCTGCAGATGCGGGCGATGAGATCACCAACCAGATTCTGTTTGTGCAAAAGTTGCCACATCAATGCTGACCTTACCAACCTCAAGCTCAACGGATCGAAAATCTCACTCATGCGTCGCTCACTTTGTCCACGACATCAAACGTCTGCACGTGCAGATTGCAGTTACCGTAAACTCTCCCAAGTCAGCATGCACTCGCTTTGTGTGTGTGTGTGTGTGCGCGCGCGCGCGCGTGCATGTGTGCGCGCGTGTGTGTGTGCGCGCGCAAGGGTACAATCACTTGCTATCTGAATGTTCTTATAAGTGTAAGTATACTTATTTTGTCAAGGCAGTTAGGAATTGCGTTTTCGTAAATCAAGAGAGAGAGAGATTCGGACAGTTGGACAGACACCCAGAGAAAAACAGACAGATGGACAGATAGACGGGCAGACAGTCTGACGGACAGATAGAGACAGACGGATGGAAGGACAGACTGGCAGAGATCAGGTAATCTAGCTTATTTTTCTGCCGATCTGTTTCTCTTTTCATCTCGATGATGATGTCGACTACGACGACGATCATCATGATGAGCTAGATAGACAGACTGGCAAACAAACAGACATAAATAGATAGATAGATAGAAGGATTGGTGTGTGTGTGTGTGTGGTGTCTATCTATCTTTTTATGCACACACATATATACATACATAATGTATGATAGATAGATATATATATATATATATATATTCAATTATAAACAAAGCTTGCTCTTATGTCTTAGATTGAAGAAATAGGGGGAAGATAAGCATTTGTACCTGCTGCAGTGGTAGATAATTCTGCCTAAGTTCAGTACTTGAGTGGGTGAACGGGGAATAATAAATGCTTCTCAGAATGAGCCTTTAGCAAGTTTATAGTCTCCAAGGGGGAGACAATCTCCAATGGGGAGGAAACTCACTAACATATAACTCCTGGTCAGATACCGGTATTTCGAAACCTGATTGTTTCTCCTCAATGACCGCAGAAAGTAGTAACTTGACGCCATTGCCTTTTCGGTTTTAAGAAGAATGCTATCCCAGAAAAAGGCTGGTGTGCAATATCGTAGTATGTTTGTTGAGTTTTCAAAAAACCAACCAAGGGTGCCACCTAAGAAGCAAAGAAAATCATGAAAGAGCAAAACAAGCTACATTTTCTTCTGAAAAGTAGAAAATATAAAAAGATATCCTCTTAAGACACAAGTGCTGAGGGCCAGTTCTTGGAATGAATCCGCAAGGGACTAAATTACAATAAACTAATAAATTCTAAGGATACGTAACCGAGCACCATTCCAGCAACTTACAGAGCAGCTTGGTGTTGCAATGACTGCAAGAATATTCAATTATAAACAAAGCTTGCTCTTATGTCTTAGATTGAAGAAATAGGAGGAGATAAGCATTCACATCTGCAGTGGTAGATCATTCTGCCTAACTAACAGTATGTGCTTGAGTGGGTGAATGGGGAATAATAAATGCTTCTCAAAATGAGCCTTTAGCAAGCTTATAGTCTCCAAGGGGGAGACAATTTCCAATGGGGAGGAAACTCACTAACATATAACTCCTGTGTGTGTATGTCTGTACGTACATGTGTGTGTGTGTGTGTGTGTGTGTGTGTGTGTGTGTGTGTGTGTGTGTGTGTGTGTGTGTGTGTGTGCGCGCGCGCGCGTAAGCGTGTTTGCGTGAGCATATATATATATATATATATATATATATATATATATATATGTGTGTGTGTGTGTGTGTGTGTGTGTGTGTGTGTGTGTGTGTGTGTGTGTGTACGTGCGTGCGTGGGCGCGCGCGCATACGTATATGTCTTACGCTGCATTTGTGACATTGCTAATTTCGTGAATTGTTATGCTACATGTATAACGTCGCTCTTTTTGTGGTATGAGCAATTTTTTTTTTTAACAAGACATTCGAAAAAAGAATGTGCCTATTTTGATAACTAAGCACTTCCCATCCTTATTTCCTGAAAAGAAATGTATATAAAATTATGTATTAGAGGAAACATTCTTGAATGCAGCTTTGCTTTTTCGTGAAGTAAGCAAATATCAATATGGAATGCGTGTTTTCGCGCATGCACGCGCGCGCATTTGTACAAACCAATGTTGCTTTTGCTAACTGTGCATTATACAAATGGAAAGTTGAAATGTTGTTTCCTCGATCAATCATGAACTCTAATTTTATTATCTCTATGTCTGATAATATTTTCGACATTTTTAAGAACACTCGTTCACCTCCTCCAGTTCTCCCGACCAAGAACATGCAATTGATTACCGTTCCTACGTTCCACTTTTTTCGTCTTCCTGTGACAATAACATTGTGTTTTACTAACCGGCCTAAACAAAAAAATACTTAACGTTTTACATCTTTTCCTCAGATCACTCGACAGGTTTTGACAGATGCTCGGCACGTGATTCACAATACCTGAGCAGATCTGGGTGCTGTTGTATGAGCAGCGTAGGAATACTGCCCCCGAGAAGGATTAAATTGAGAGAAAGCAATATAAAATGAAAGCAACGCAAGTAAAAAAAAATTGACATTGATTAAGATCGAATGAAGTGAAACAAAAATGGTATGAAATGGAACAAAATGAGATAAACAAATGAAATAGAATGCGATAGGATAAAATCGAAATGAATGACATAATATGTAATGGAAAAAAGAAGATAAAAGAAATGTGATAATAGAATGGAATATTGTAAGAAGATGGATTAAATTGAATTTTATAGAGACTGAATAGAAAGAAACGAAACAAAACAAAATAGAAGAAAACCACAAGTACAAGGCTTGTGAAAAGAATGCAGACCTCCGGCAAGTTGGACTGGATTCTGATTCCACCCTTTAAATCCGACTGTGAGCTGGGAAAACAATCCGCCGGGTGAAGATAAAGTTGGGAATAACACAAAGAGTTACGTCCCATGTATCTTTTGCGAATTCAATAAATCAACAACAACAAAAAGCAAGACATCGAAGTACAAAATGTCAATGTTTATATCATAAAGTTTTAATTTTTCCTAAAATTCATAACTTCGTAGACAGCTATCAATACCTGACTTTATCCTCATGTCACCCATTTCAGCTTCAGAACACAGTCTCATCTAGACTCCCTCACCTGTCAACCATCAGCGGACCTCACAGACCTCACGCTATGTCAAGTCACCTTTAAGTCCCACTCCACAGCCATTCAGGATAATTTTACAGTGACAAACACACATACCGAAGGGAACCTGAGAAGTCCTGTATATTTTGGCATAGGTATTGACCGCATGCAAGGTTTGTTTTCTATTGGCACAAAAAATAATAGGTCATTTGAATCACAAAATTCAGAATAGCAAGCATTTGTGTCACGATATAAAACCACAAAAGTAATCCAACAAACGTTAACGTTTATTTCATTATACAATAGCATGACGTTATTCGAAGGGCTGAAGTTTTTAACAACATGCATCACGTCTAACATTTTGAAATAAACAAAAGGTTTCAGATAGCAGTAACCTAAAACAATAGGAAGAAAGCACCATCATCAATGTACTGATATAGGTCATCTCATATCCTGTGACTACATATACT
>CM065736.1:53728329-53735829 GCA_033310375.1 Conus canariensis
AATTTTATGTAAAACTATAGCACATACACAAAAACTGACAGAAAATGGCCCCTTTCAATAAAAGGAAAGAAAGTGACTGCTTTTATTAAATGCGTGTCTTCATCTTCCAAAACTGCTCTCTGTTTAGTATTATCAGCAGCAAAAAAAAATAAACATGTTGTTTTCAATTGTTATTGTATAATATATTATATGCTATATTTAAAACAGAACATCATTAAACCCGCCATTGAACATTCGATCACGTCGGATTTCAGAGCAGTTATAAACACACTACTTCTCAAAATATTCCTCATGTTCCAAAAAATGGAACCGAGGCGAAATAATTATCTGAACCAAGATACCAGTATTTGTAGTTTGGACCGACACTACATATGTGTCTGGCTCCTGCCTTTTGTGAGTAAATGCATGAGTAAAAAATCTACTCTGGTACCATGCCACACTTACATTGTTCCCATAGCAGATGACCACAATTAAGAATATTGCATGCATCAAATACTGGTCAAAAGTATGCGGTCTACTCGCTTTTATGCGTCATATGTGTCACATGGCCATTCAGCAAAGTTCCCGCAGAACTCAGTAAAGCAAATGATAAGACATGCGAAAGGACTTTTGTAAGCAGAAAAATTGTAATGCTTGTTCAACGTTCGAATTGTAGAAATTAAAGTATCAATGTATTCAAGATGCAGCTAACTTTTGATCTAAAAGTCTGAATCGGACTCACACGAAAATGCTCCTAAGTGACTACTAAATACTGGCATTGGAGACTGGACGAGACAAAAAAAAATTGTACGCCATGGCATGATGCAGACCTTTAAATTATGAATGAAATTCTATGTGAATTTTCATTTAGCACAAATCAGAAGACAGTACACCAGACTTCCACAACCATTCAGGATAATTTTACAGTGACAAACACACATACCGAAGAGAACCTGAGCAATCCTGTATATTTTGGCATAGATTATGACTGCATACCAAGTTTGTTTTCCCATCGGCACAGAAAAAAACAATAGCTCATTTGCATCACAAAATTCAGAATAGTAAGCATTTATGTCATAACACAAAACCACAAAAGTAATCCAAAAATCGTTGACGTTTATTTCATCATACAACAGACTGATATTATTCGAAAGGCTGAAGTTTGAAACAACATTCATAATGTCTAACGTTTTCAAATAAAGACAGGCTTTCAAAAAACAAAAACCAAAACAATAGAAACTAACTACCATTCTACACGTATTGACAAAGTTCGTCTCAGGTCCTTTAACTACATACACTCCACTGTTACACCACAGGCACCACTCAGATAAACAAATAGGACTCTCGTTTAACTGCAGCAATCAACACTCAAATATTTACATTGATTCTCTTGTAAAGAGAGAGAGGGGGGGGGAGAGAGAGGGGGGAGAGAGAAGGTGGTAATAGGTGGGGAGGGTGCGGTGTGATTGTGGAAGGAAAAATATACGGAAAGACAGAGAGGTAGGCAGACACAGAGACAGACAGACAGCCAGGGCGATTAAGCATCAGTTCTTAACGTAACATGACATGACACGTAAACTGGTTGCAAAAACCAAAGGTCGGCTGACTATCTCTTTTTAACATTCCTGATTTGGAGAGGAAGCACCTCCATTGTAGAAAGGTACCCGAATTCTCGAGAAAGGTGTATTGAAACCGTCATGAGCGTACCTCTTCCTGATTTCAAAACTTTACACAAGTAACTGCCAACTGCTAAATAACATGAGAGAGAGAGAGAGAGAGAGAGAGAGAGAGAGAGAGAGAGAGAGAGAGAGAGAGAGAGAGAGAGAGAGAGAGATTCAAATGCACCTGTCTAATTTTCCGTCGATGGGATAGGTTTTTTCATGAGCGTAAGCAGGGTGATGTGCGAAACAAAGCACTATATGCTCAAGACAGCTATTCATCTGCCCTTTAGTACACGCACCATGTTTCTGTATGTACTGGTATATTATAGAACACGATAGACCTGATCTGTGTTGAACAGAAGGACTCTTCATGGCAAATGACCACGGCTGAACGAGAACATTATTAGAATACAGATTTTGAAGATGGTGTGCACTCTTTATGCGACCAATATGTGAAGATAGCTTCAAAAAGCAAAATGTGCCTTTAATGGGACATTGAACGAAACCATTATCATAAAGTACATGAAAAATGGACCTAGAACATTGTACATAATTATACATAAAGACATGACAATAAATCTGTAGCAATAATGAAAAATAATAGTTACAGGATCACGTGAGGACCAAAGCAGGACCATGAAGGCAGTGTAAAGAATCACAACCAACAGTGCCATTATTTGATAGCGTTAGAGTCTGGGTAAACAAGAGAAACAAAACAGATCATGTACCGAAATACGATCATTACGTAAGTATAAAGAAGAAATCGGAACGAGTCTACACAATCAGATATCTAAGCATTCACGTTATCCCTGTATGAGGAAGGGAAACAAACATTTGATGTATTACATACCAGAAATGACTACAAAGTCAGTACAAAGGATAGAAGATGGAACAAAGCACAACACACCAAAACATGACCATGAACCAAATGTAAAGACGATCGATATTCTTATGATGATTGTCATGATAAAAATAATATCGACGGCGACTCGACGACGACGATGACGCTGACGCTGACGATGGTGATGAGATGATGATGATGATGATGATGATGATGAAATGATGATGACAATAATGATTATGATGATGAAGATGACGATGATGATGATGATGATGATGATGATGATGACGATGATGATGATGATGATGATGATGATGACGATGATGATGATGATGATGATGATGATGATGAAAATGATGATGACAATGATGATTATGATGATGAAGATGACGATGAGATGAGATGAGATGATGATGATGATGATGATGATGATGATGGAGACGATGATGAGATGATGACGATGATGATCATGAGGAGGTGGAGAAGGAGGAGCAGAGGCATTGATGATATGTTGTAACCAGACACTTCAAAGCAAACATTCAATTAGTATCTGAGCAAGGAACATGCATATAGTAGTTTGTTGGGTCACATCACAACACATGAAGTTAGAATTAGAAAGATAAACTTATCAAAACATGAATATACTATAACTGGTGAGAAATCTACCTTTGTCACACACAAGGCAAACCATATTGAATTACGTGGATGTTCAGGTGGTAAACAAGGTCTGATAGCTACATACACATAAACAATCCATTTGTTTTCACCAATGGTCACAGCAAATGTCTCTGCACACAAATGTTTTGTAGTCTTGTGACCATGACTAAGATTGATGGACTCTTCAAGGAAACTCGCTAATGGAACTAAACGTGATCTTCAGGCATGCTACATAGGTTGGCTTGTGCACGTGATGTTATGAAAACAGAACGACGAATCAGTCTCCGTTGTTTTCTCAGTGTGTTCAATATGTTGCAGATTTGTGGCACCTTCGCAAAATCCAACAACAGTGTTGTGCAAGTCATCTGCGCTGTGCCTATCTGTATGCGACCTTACATGCATGTACAGAAAGTCCAGGGCATTATCAAACTTTTTACACCAATCTAGAAACTGACAGAAGATGTCTTGATCCAAAGTTTTTGCATATATTTTGGTCACGGGTGCACCTTCTTTGACAACATTAATGATACTGTTAAGATTCTCCCACGAAAAACTAACTCCAAGTAAGATACACGTCACTCTCAACAAGGGAAGTGCAACTGATAAATTTTTCCATGAATCACGCGATACTTCTTTTGTCAGATGAGGATTGCAGCTCTTGAGTATAAGGTCAGTCAATGCTGTGTTTCGCTGGGCAAGTTGGTTCAGAAACACATCATTTACATAGCACAAAGGCAGGGCCAGCATCTTCAAGTTGGAAAACTTCGACAGAAACACGGTCACTGGAGATGAGGTTGGGTCAGGTCCAGAGAGTAAACTGCTTTGTAGCGCTGATGGATATCCATAAACAATGTCTAAGCCTGTTAGAAACTTGCATCGGGGATCAGAAGTACACAGACTCTCAGAGCAAGTAGATAATAGAATAGATCTTGAAGGCTCATATAAGGTGACAGAAAGTGTAATTCTGATATCTTCTTTGGCGGTGACACAGAGTTCCATAAACTCTGACCAGTTTCTTTCAGTCCTACTCTGGAAAAAATCATAATATCTGTCATCTGTAACTCTTATTATCTCTACTGATTTTAAACCACAAGAAGGTGTGACAAGATGTTTAACCATACAGTCAAACGTGCATGGCTCAATGTGAAAACTTTTAACAATAAAACGAATCCTTCCAAAAAACCGTCCTAAGCGTTTTAATATCTTCAATGTTGTTGGGCGCATATAATCATAGGTTTTATATACATTGCCAGAGTCCTTTAACACCAAACGAAGCACTGGTCGCTTATACTTCAGAAATTGTTCGCAAGCGTTTCGAACATTTAAGTCTGTATTAAACAACCGAAACAAGTCCTTCAGCCGTAAAGACTTGCATGTTCTTAGCCAGACTAATGTGGGTAACTGGCCCAGAGTCTGAAGTGACTGCTGCGAATCTTCCATTTCTGTTGATGGCAACCTTTGGGATGTTAGTTAGATCACTGGCGTCTTGGATGATCATCTCATGCTTTCCGCCTCGGCTTCCTCTTGATTCTGCATACAGAGAATAAGCAATAAAGCATACACATCACTGGACTAGTGAGTTCAGTTTTATAAATCAGATTTGTTAATACAACAAAAAAAAAATTTTGCATATGTTCTCTGGGATTTGACTGTCAAATAAAAACACCATTTGCAAAATAAAACAAAGCCAGTCACGCACGAAAACGGTCACAGAAAAATGATAAACACCTGAAAGCTGTCATGACATTTTAGAAGTCGGTTTGTTGCAGGTAAATGACCAGGAAGAAACAAAAAACTATTGGAAAAATATGCAGGATTCAATCTTAATGAAAGAGCATGCGCCATTGCTGATTACTTTTAGGTATTCATCAACACCAACTCTTATGCTCATTAAATGAATTACCAACTGATGTTGAGTTGAAACGAGAACATTTGATTTTTCATTTGCTTGCTTTTAATTGCTAGTTTTAGGATTTCAACAAGGCCATCATTTTATCTAAAAGCTGTCGACAGCATATTGTCAAAATAAGTTTGTAGATCCAACTGACCCAATTCCACGTTGTATTACGATGCTTGAACTTTAACCAGCCGCCGTGGCGAAGTGGTTAGCGTCGCGGACTCCCGGCTGGGAGGTGGCGGGTTCGATTCCCATCAGAGTCATGTGGGATTTTTCTGCCCCGACTGGCTTCTACCCAGAGTTGAGTTTGCTACGGGCTCAGTTGGGAAGACTGGGACCACACAGTCGAGTTTCATCCACTTAATGGGTGCGTCTCTGAGAGTGTTGCTCAAATTTCCTGACCAACACTGCAGGTGTCTGTATCTCTCGGGCCTGGTTGACGCCAGGATATTATGAAAGGAAGTGTAGAGTACAGCCCTGTCACGCAGTCTCAGCCCAAAATGGAAATCCGTAGCATCATCTTTATCATCCTCATTCTCATCGATCAGCATAAAAGAAGTCTCAAATTCTGTGGCCCTTCATGCCCTGCTGTCATGGTGACCTCAGTTGTCGATGTCCTCTCCACGTCTGTGGCCTTGGTTTGGTTCCGTCGGGGTCACCGGTATCGGCGAGTCCATGGGGGCTGTTATTGGACGGACGTGGTGGCGACCTCCGGGGGGAGAGCTCACTCACGCCGGTTCCTCGACTAAGCAATTATTGTCGTCAGTAGGGCGCTTAGTAGGTGGTGTCCTGCGTATGTTAGATCAGAACAGGCGCCACTGAACACCACCGAAGTGACTCGGCAACAGTGCGGTGTCTCCTCCGGTGGGTTGCCTCTTCACGACTTGACACTGACTGCTCCCTGTGGATTGCCGGTGCCGGGGCTGCGGCAGGACTGACCGGGCTGTGACCATGGACGGGGTGTCGATATGAGGTGGCACAGAAGTTGGGGCAGCAAAAAAAATTTTTTTTTAAATGCTTGAACTTTAGTAAAAGTGTGAATAACCAGGCAGCCAACTTACCTGTATGAGTAACGACCACCTGTACAATAACAACCTTCCTGCTCTTTACAAAACAGAAGCAGGGAAAAATAGAACTGACATTTGTTTCAAGCACTTTAAAAACCAGCTTCCACGCAAAAATGTTCCCAGAATGTGCACTCTTGTGTTGAACCGTTACTTTACACATGTCATCCGCGGTCTTAAATCTTCCTTCACGAAGAAAAACTGCTAAGTCTTTGGAAACGCTTTGCAAAATCTGCTCGTGCAAAAAAAAAAAAAAAAATCACGTAGACTTTCTTAATCATGATCCCTGAAAGATGAATCCATCGGTCAAAAAAATGACCAGACCAAATCAAAAGAGAAGCGAACGACTCACTCACGTCAGGCTGAATTTCACAGCACAAAATGTTTCAAAAAGCCTTGCTCTGTACACTGAACTTTTGTTTTTATTAAGTTTCCTTTCAAATCGTCCCGATTGACCGAGTGTTTGGAAGAGAGGTGATGGTAGAAGGTTAACCGACTGCCATGGAAAACGGAAGACATATCAAAAGGCCATTTTCCCCAGGCGACGCAAAAGAAGTGGCATGCGTCTTAAACCTGCACAAAAAGGAGTCAGTCTCATCTTGTGACTCATGAAATGGAGGACGTTTGGAAGTATATGGGGATTTGGGAGTAGAGGAAACGCCATGCTGATTGTCATCACCAGCATCAACATTTCTGTCACTGTATTCAAGTTCAAGTTTTTCCAACTCAGGTTCATGTTGCCTTTTTTTCAACTGTAACTTTTGTTTTCTTTCTTATGCTCTTCCTACCGTCTCTTCACACTGGGTAATGTATTCACTTTATTAATACATCTCCAGTGTAGCCTAATCGTTGACCCTGCGCAAGGTGACGCTCAAAATTCTCCATAATGACAGATTTTAGAAACAAGAGAAGGAAATAAAGCATAACAAAAAACATCAGCATTAGTTCATACGCTGAGTCACATCCATCAAACATAAACTGTAGCAAGAACGAGTTCAATCATCATAAGATGGAGGGGGAGGGGGTGCAAATGGAATTAATCATGATAACTATTGTCAATATGTAAAACAACAGGAGGGGGCAAAAAGGAATCCTTCACATGAACATAACAATCATGCAGAGTTAGGGAGACGCAAATGGAATCATTCATGTCGATATGTCAGTATGTAAAACAATAGGAGGAGCGCAAATAGAATCATTCACGTTTATATGTAATCATGTAAAAGAATAAGGAAAAAAATCATATTAATTCACTCAACCAACATAATTGTCCCTTCTCTCCCCCCTACAATATTGTTTTCAAGTTCAGATGGACTGAAAATAATGACAGGAATGTTTTTGTTTTGAAAAATTCAGACAAAAGATTTGCATCTGAAAGGGAGGGACAATTTGGACATTTGG
>CM065736.1:53740829-53745829 GCA_033310375.1 Conus canariensis
CACACACCAAAAATGACTATAACCCTGTACAAAGAACAGACAATGAAACAAAGCACAACACACCAAAAATGACCATAACGCCTGTACAAAGAACACAGACAATGAAACAAAGCACAACACACCAAAAATGACTATAACGCCTGTACAAAGAACAGACAATGAAACAAAGCACAACACACCAAAAATGACTATAACGCCTGTACAAAGAACAGACAATGAAACAAAGCACAACACACTAAAACGTGACCATGAACCACATTAAAGAGGATAAATATTTTCATCATGATGATGTTGATGATGAAAATTGCAACAACAACAACAACTATGATGATGATGATGATGATGATGATGATGAGCAGCAGCAGCAGCAGCAGCAGCATGTTGTAGCCAGCCACTAAAACATTCAATTGATATTTGAAGGAACAATATGAATATAGTAGTTTGTTGGGTCACGTCACAAAGTATGAAGTCAAAGTAAGAAAGACAAACTTATCAAAACATGAACATACTATAAATGTTGCAGATTCTACCTTTGTCATGCACAGAAGCAAAACATATTCAATTATGTCGATGATCAGGTGGTAAACGAGGTCTGGCAGCTACATACACATTAACAATCTTTTGTTTTCACCAGTGGGCACAGCATATGTCTATGCACACACCTATCCTGCAGTCTTGTGACCATGACTAAGATTCATGGACTCTTCTCGCCATAACAGGTTTCTGGCTCTGGCAAATGGTACTGCACGTGATATTGACGTATGCCGAACCGGTTCGCTTGTGCATCTGACATAATGAAAACAGAATAACGAATCAGTCTCGACTGATTCTTCAGCGTATGCCATGTGTTGCAACTTTGCGGCACCATCGCAAAATCCAGCCACAGTGTTCTGCAAGTCTTCTGCGCTGTGCCTGTCTGTGCGCAACCTTACACACATCAACAGAACTTCCAGGGTATTATGAAAGATTTTACACCAATCTAAAAAGTGACAGTAATTTGTTTGATCTAAAGTGCATGCAAATATTATGGACACTGGTGCACCTTTTTTGACAACATTAAAGACACCAGCATAACTGTACTCAGAAATCGTAACGAAATATAGTAGGCACGTCACTCTCAACAAGGGAAGAGCTGCCTTTAAACTATTCCATGAATCATGCGAGACTTCTTTTGTCACACGAGGGTTGCAGTACTTCAGCCTAAGTTCAGTCAATGCTGTGTTTCGCTGGGCAAGTTGGTTCAGAATTACATCATTTACATAGCACAAAGGCAGGCTGAGCATCTTCAGGTTGGAAAACTTGGACAGAAAACAGTCAATGGAGATGAGGTTGGGTCAGGTCCAGAGAGTAGACTGCTTTCTAGCTCTGTTGGACATTCATTACAAATGTCTAAGCCTGTTAGAAACTTGCATCGAGGATCAGAGGCGCACAAGTTCGCAGAATAGCAAGTTGATAGAATAGATCTTGAAGGTTCATCTAAGTTAACATAAAGTGTCATTCTGATGTCTTCTTTGGTGGTGACACAGTGTTCTATAAACTCTGACCAGTTTCTTCCAGTCTTACACTGGAAAAAATCAGAATATATGTGATCTGTAATTTCTATAAATACTGATCTTAAAGCACAGGAAGGAGTAATAAGATGTTTAACCATACAGTCAAATGTGCATGGTACAATATGAAAACTGTTAGTACGAAAACAGATTTTTCCAAAAAAGCGTCCCAAGCGTCTTAATTTCTTCAGATTTGCTGGGCGCAGATAACCATAGGTGTTACATTCATTCCCAGGTTCAATAAACTCCAAACGAAGCACTGGTCGCTTATTCTTTAAAAATTGTTGGCATGCGTTTCGAACATCGGGGTATGTATTAAACAACCGAAACAGGTCCTTCAGCCGTAGAGACTTACATGTTCTTAGCCAGACTAATGTGGGTAACTGGCCCAGAGTCTGAAGTGACTCCTGTGAATCTTCCATTTCTGTTGATGGCGACCTTGTGATGTGTCACTGTTGTCTTGGATAATCATGTAAGGCTGTCCGCTTCAGCTTCATCTTGACGCTGCATACAGAGAATAAGCCATAAAACATCACTGGACTGGCAAATTCAAGTTAATCAATAAAACGGATTTGCTGATACAAAAAGCATTTTGCAGATGTTCTCTTGGACATACACTGGTAACTGAAAACCCCATTTGCAAAATAAAACAAAGCCTGTCGCGCTCAAAAGCAGTCACAGAAAAATAATCAACATCTAAAACCTGTCATGACACAAGAGAATTCACCTTGCTGTGAGTAAATATATGGAAAGAAACAAAAAACCTATTGGAAATATAAAATGTAGGGTAGGATGTTAAAGAAAGAGCTAAACAGACTTATTTCACAGAAAATAGTAAAGCATGCGTCATTGCCGATCATGTTTCTGTATGCGTCAACATCAACTCTTATCCACATCAAATTAGCGACCAACTGATGTTTACTTGAAAAGAGAACACTTGACTCTTCATTTGTTTGTTTTTGACTGGTAATGTTAGGATTAAACAAGGCTATCATTTCATCTAAAAGCCATGGACAGCATATTGTCAAAATAAGTTTGCAGATCCAGTTGACCCAATTCCACATTGTATTAAGATGCTTGAACTTTTGTAAAAGAGTGAATGACCAGGTAGCCAACTTATTTGTATGAGTAACGACCACCTGCACGACAACAACTTTCCGGCTCTTTCCGATACGGAAGCGGGGAAAAGAAAAGGCGCAAACATTCGTTTCAAACAGTTCAAAATCCCGCCTCCACGCGAACATTTTCCCAGGATGTGCGCTCTTGCACTGATCCGCGAGTTTACACACGTCTTCCGCGGTCTTAAAACTTCGTTCACGAAGAAAAACTGCAAAGTCTTTGAAAACGCTTCGCAAAATCCGCTATCGGAAAAACCAATCATGTACACTTTCAAAATCACGTTTGATCCCTAAAAGATCAATCCATCGGTCCCCAAAAATAAAAGACTGAAATGAATCAAAAGCGCAGAAATGGCTCGCTGGTATCAGGCCAAACAGTTTGAAAATGTTCACACAAACCTTGCTGTGTACATTGAAATTCTTCAATTCATTCTCCTTTCAATTCGTCCCAAGTGATCGATCGTTTGGAACAGTTGGTATGGCATAAAGTTAATTAACGCATTGCCACAAAAAGGGAAGACACATGCAGAGCCATTTTCCCTTAGGCCACTCACAAGAGCGGGCAAGCGTTTCATACATGTACAAACAGGGGTCAGTCTCACCTTGTGACTCATGAAATGGAGGACGTTTGGGAGTATATGGGGATTTGGGAAACGCCATGCTGATTGTCATCACCAGCATCAACATTTCTGTTACTATATTCAAGTTCAAGTTTTTTTCCAACTCAAGCTCATGTTGCCTTTTTTCAACTGTAACTTTTGACTTGATTCTCTCTCTCTCTCTCTCTCTCTCTCTCTCTCTCTCTCTCTCTCTCTCTCTCTCTCTCTCTCTCTCTCTCTCTCTTCACACTGAAAAATGTATTCACTGAAGGTATCTCCAGTGTAGCCTAATCGTTGACCCTGCGCAAGGTGACACTCAAAATTCTCCATAATGACAGATTTTAGAAACAAGAGAAGGAAATAAAACATAACAAAAACCATTAACAGTAGTTCATACGCTGAGTCACATCCATCAAATTTAAACTGTAGCAAGAACGAGTTCAATCATCGTAAGATGGAGGGGGAGGGGGTGCAAATGGAATTAATCATGATAATTATTGTCAATATATAAAACAACAGGAGGGGGCAAAAAGGAATCCTTCACATGAACATAACAATCATGCAGAGTTAGGGAGACGCAAATGGAATCATTCATGCCGATATGTCAGTATGTAAAACAATAGGAGGAGCGCAAATAGAATCGTTCACATTGATATGTAATCATGTAAAAGAATAAGGGAAAAAAGATCATATTAATTCACTCAACCAACAAAAATATCCCTTCTCTCCCCTACAACAATATTCCAAGTTCAGGACTGAAAACATTTTACAGGAATTTTCAAATTTTTAAAATGGTCACAAACGATTCCTGCTGGAGGTGGAGGTCTGAATCCTGGCAGCGCCAAAAATATTTCTGACAGCAGGGGGGGGGGGGGGCATCTGAGAGTCATGACCTGGATGGGGCCCAGTCCCCTTAGAGTGTCAGAAGTTCAGGCCGAATCATTTGCCTGAGGAGGGGTGGGGGGGGGGGTGGGGGCTTCTTCTCTGCTGTCAAGGTCCCATGAGGTTCCTCCTACTATACTCTGCTTCCTCAGTATGCAGTACGGAAAAAGCGCACTCTATAAAGAAGACAGAAGGTTAGTAGAAAGAAACTCGTGGAGAGCGTGGCAGCAGAGAGTCCTCAGAAGAGAAGCCCCCTTCAAGCAAGTGTTTCGGCCCTTATCTCCTGACACTCTAGGGGGGTTGGGCCACACCCGGTTCATGACTCCGGATGTCCCTCTGCTGCCCCTTCCCCCCCCCCCCCCCCCCCTCAGGTACTTGGTCAGCCTTGCTGCCATGACAGAGAAGAAGATTTTCCCTTCGACGTTCAGTAGTGATATTGGCCTTAACTGGCTGATGTCACTTGAGTTTTGCTCTTTGGGGATGTACACACCATCTGCCGTCATCCACTGGCCGCTGATCTTCTGGTTTCTCCAAGCCGATCGCAGCAGCCTGTGGAGCCACTCCAGCACCTTGGGACATTTCTTGTAAAGCTGGTAAGGTATTCCGTTTGGCCCTGGTGATGATTTGGCTCTGGCTTTGTCGACCACCTTCTTGATTTCCGCCAACGTTGGAGGCTTGCCATTGAACTGTTCCTCAGGGTTGGTTGGCCACACCAGACCTTGAATGTCGAGTGGTGCTTTGCTCTGTGGGTCAGAGTATGTTTTCCTCAGATGCTGCTCAAGAACTCCTTTGTCCACACTTAGGTCCCAGATTTTGGCTGCTCAAACAGTGTTCTGGCAAACTGGAAGGGG
>CM065736.1:53763329-53793329 GCA_033310375.1 Conus canariensis
GTTGGGCCACACCCGGTTCATGACTTTTTTTTTTCCCCATCTTGGGACGAGCCATGGCTGGGATTCGAACCCATGACCCTCTGGACATGCTCATTTTCCACTTAATGACTCGCGCTTTAACCACTGAGCCACAGGGACACCTGATATTTGTAGGGAAATTAAGCCTTATGAAGTTCACTTTTGTTCCTCCTTGACCAGATCCAGCTTGAACACCTCTCTGTCGCTTCTGCCATTGCTTTCAGGGCTCTGGTTTTTTCCTTCCCTGCAACTGAGAGCTGTTTCATGAGGCTGTATGCAGACGTTCCTACAAACCCCCTAGCTCCAATTTCTGCAGTGAGGACTTTGACCTGATAGCCTTCTCTCCTCAGGCTGTTTGCCAGATCAGCATACTTTTCAGTCTTGTAGATTTGAGCTGCCTCCATTCTGTTCTCATATGGCACCGTGAGCTCGATCATGATCAGCTGCTTGGTTGACTTAGAGTGGACTACTATGTCTGGTCTCATGCCACTCTTGCTGATGATCTCTGGGTGACTCTTCCATTCTGGGAGGTCTGCAGTGCACTCCCAGCGCTACTATGTCTGGTCTCATGCCACTCTTGCTGATGATCTCTGGGTGACTCTTCCATTCTGGGAGGTCTGCAGTGCACTCCCAGTCATCTGCCCCGTCCAGCAGACTCTGCCTGCATGTTTCCGAGTGGCACTGTTGTTCTTGGCCATGATTTGCTGCCTCCTGCCGTGAAGAATGTTGCGGGTGCTTTTGGAGTCCTGAGTTTCCCTTTTGTGGTGTTGGTACTAGCCCAGACTACTTGTACAATCTCTTTGAGCACTTGGTTGTGCCTCCATGTGTACCTTCCTTGAGCCAGGGCTACTTTACATGAGCTTAGGACATGCTCCACTGTTTGTTTTTCATGGCAGAGGGGGCATGCAGGATCGTCTGTTTTCCCCCACTTCACCAGGTTTGCATTTGAGGGCAGAAGATCATATGCAGATCTGAGAATGAAGCTGATCCTGAGAGGGGCCATATGCCAAATGTCATTCCAAGTGAGACTTCTTTGGAGTGCATTCTCCCACGTTGTCCATTGCCCTTGCTGGCTCTGCTGGACTGCTTTTTGGAGTCTTTTTTGGTCTTCTTCTTTTCTCATCTCCTGAATCATCATGTCTCTTTTGCTTTTCCTTTGGCCTTTGACCACCATTCAGTTTTGGTCGCCCCCAGTCCTTGTCTGTTGGTCTGTGTGTGTCCTGTTATTTCTCTGATCTTGAGACTTTCTTTTGCAGAATCCATCGCCTCTTGAACTTTCCATTTTCTGCCTGTCTTCAGCTGGGGCTTGATTGCTTCTACCACCTTGTCTCCTGAGTCCTCCAGCATGCTTTGAAGTCTGATCTTCCCTGCTTTGTATTCCTCAGGATGGATTTCAGTGGTAGTTTCAGCTTTGCTTGGCGACAGTACAGCGCTATGTCAGTCAGACAGGGTGGGACACCAAGCCATTTCCTTGTGAACTTGTTGATTTTGGCTTCCATTGCCTCCACTGTGCTGGTGCAGATGTCGTATATCATCAGAGGCCATAGGAGCTTTGGTATCAGCATGAACTCAGACACCAGACCTTGTATTTGCCAGGGAGCCCACACTGGTCAATGGTCTCCAAGCCTTCCTCCGCCATCTGCTTGGTTTCTTTTGCTCTTTGTGTGTCTTTCAGCGTATCATCATACCATCTTCCAAGGCTCTTGACTGGTTCTTCTGTGACTGTTGGAGTGGCTGGTTGGCAACACTGAAGACCACAGATCCGGCCACTTTTCCTTTCCTCAGTGAGAGACTCCGTGATTTCTTTGGCTTGAACTTCATTCTGGATGAGGCAACTATGTCGTCCAGCCTCTCCAGCACATGACGTGTCTCGTCTTCTCTGGATGAAATCACTGTAGTGTCATCCATGAAGGCCTTGAGAGGAGGCACCTTGTATCCATCGCCAAGGTCTGTTTGTCTCGCGTTGTTTGTTCTGCTTTCAAGATGAGTTCCATTGCCAGCACGAACAGTATTGGGGAAATTGCATAGCCCATTGCAATACCCACTTCCAAGTTGATCCAGTCTGTTGTGTACTCCTTGGTAGAGAACCGCATTGAGAAGCCATTGAAGTACTTCTTGAGCATGTCGCGGATGTTCTTTGGCACATGGTACATCTCAAGAGCCAACTGTATCATCTCATGGGGCACAGATCCATATGCGTTTGCCAGATCAAGCCACACTACGTCCAGGTCTCTCTTTTCTGTTTTTGCTTTTTGGATTGCGTCCCAGATCATTGTGGCGTGTTCTACACAGCCAGCCACGCTGGGATGCCACCTTTCTGGACTGACACATCCAAGTACTTGTTTTCCATCAGGTACTTGGTCAGCCTTGCTGCCATGACAGAGAAGAAGATTTTCCCTTCGACGTTCAGTAGTGATATTGGCCTGAACTGGCTGATGTCACTTGAGTTTTGCTCTTTGGGGATGTACACACCATCTGCCGTCATCCACTGGCCGCTGATCTTCTGGTTTCTCCAAGCCGATCGCAGCAGCCTGTGGAGCCACTCCAGCACCTTGGGACATTTCTTGTAAAGCTGGTAAGGTATTCCGTTTGGCCCTGGTGATGATTTGGCTCTGGCTTTGTCGACCACCTTCTTGATTTCCGCCAACGTTGGAGGCTTGCCATTGAACTGTTCCTCAGGGTTGGTTGGCCACACCAGACTTGAATGTCGAGTGGTGCTTTGCTCTGTGGGTCAGAGTATGTTTTCCTCAGATGCTGCTCAAGAACTCCTTTGTCCACACTTAGGGTCCCAGATTTTGGCTGCTCAAACAGTGTTCTGGCAAACTGGAAGGGGTCTCTGAAGAAGCGCTCTTGTGTCTTCTTCTTTTTGCTCTTCCTCTTCCTCGCAGATTCCGCTTTGCTGAGGGCGCTGTGTTTTTCTTTCAGGTCTTTCCACAGTTTTTCCAAGCCTTGTTTTTCAGCTGGCAGTGCGGTCTTCATTTGGTCTTGAGGTTTTTCTTTTGGACCCTGATCTTGTCCATCTTTCTTGGCGTCTGGATTTCTTTGGAGGTGTTTTCTCTTCGGGTAGTTTTGCTCCATAGGCGTCTCTACATGTGGCATACACAATGTCCCCATATGTGGCTAGTTTGTGTTCCAGGGTGATTTTCCCTATCAGTGCATCGAGTCTTTGGACGATTTTTGCATCCAGTTTCTCCCAATCTTCAGTTTCGTTTGCTCGTGGCAGGTTGAGTTTCAGGCGCCTGGCATCGAGGGCCTGTGCAAATTCCTCATCCGAACCAACAGCGTGGATGTCCTTGGCACTGTGGTTTAAATCCTGGCCTTGGTCTTCCGACGTCTTATCTGCTGATGCAGTGCGCTGCTGCTCATTCAGATGAGTCTTCACACATCCCATCTTTGTTCTGTGGATCTTCATGCCACGGTGGTAGCGAAACGCTTTCCACAGACACATGGATATTCCATTTGGTCCATGTTCATAGTCCGTTTGGGATTTGCAGTCATGATTGGTTGCACTTTAAGTGCACTTTAACTCTCCCGTCGTGCAAGTGGATTGTTCCATACATCAACAAGGGAGAGGACAGTTATCTTCGTTTTTCGATAGTTAGGAGTTTTTTACAGTGTACAACGCATAGCATTAACCATTTTGAATTATTAGGGCATCTCACCCTCACAGCAACCATGTACCCTCGTCTTTGTTTTCCACAAGCAAGTATCCTCAACCGCAGCGCGCGTAACTGCGCGTGTTGACAATTCGAGTTAACAACCAACCACGGCTATGGTCGGGCAACGATATTCTATCGGAGGACAGACATGAACTATGGATTGGTGCGCCCATTGGAACGTTCCTGTGGCGGTTCTGTCGTGTCACATCCAGTGGCCATTATACAGTGGCATTTGCCAGGGAGCAAGTATCTCCGTTGACGCCTCAGTGGAATGCCCTGTCGGGTTTAACCTCCAGTGAAGTCTGTTCATGAATACGGCCCCTGCACGTGCCTATACCCTATGTTAACATAGCGCAGGCTTCCAAGAGTGATGCAGGATTGCTCCCAGCTGTTTGGGTCGGCAGCTGAAGACAGAACTTCTGTTGAGTCCCCCTCGCTCCTTCGGGTGTGTATTTTTCTTGTCCTTCATGCAGGTTGAGTTGGGGGGGGGGGGGGGGGGGGGGGGGGGGGGCGAGCACAAAACGTCAGTACAAGATTCCAACTGACGGTTCGAGAAAATTTAAGATTTTTTTTTTTTTCATTAGCCAGACAAACGGATTTTTTTTTTTTTTTTTTTTTTTATATAATACATACAACGATGTGACCGTATAATCCGAAAATACTGATTTTCCTGAACACGTATACAAACTATACTGATTGACACCTACAAATATCGACAGCACTTACCACTTTCTGTTAATTCACTGGCTCTCTGTGTACTTCCTGGTTACAGATTGACTGTCAGTTCGGAACATTTGACACGATAACTGTCAAAACTGAAGCGCTCTCTCTCTCTCTCTCTCTCCTCTCTCTCTCTCTCACTCTCTCTCTCACCACACACACACACACACACACACACCACCCCATACCTTGTCTTCTTCCATGATAACTGACATTTGAAGATGAGGACAAATCAATGTGTTTGCACTTCACTAACATTTCTTGAATCACCGAGTTAGTATGCAGTGTTGAACTTGTGATCAACACCCGCGTGGAAAAGAGAGTGGGGTGGCAGGGGAGGGAAGGGGAGGAGGGCAAAAAAAAAAAATCTCTAATCACATTTTTCTCAGGCCGAGGGAGAAAAGTCACTTTGGTAAAATCTTGTCCCTCTTTTCCCATTGATGCGATGCCAAAGTCATGAACAAAAGTTGTCGGACCTGAATGCATTCTTTTCAGCAGACGACAAACACTGAGGTCAGTGAAAAGCTGGACTCGGATTCGTAGAGAAATCGAGAGCACACAACTGCTCTTTATCAGTTCTTTCTGTTCGACCTAGTTGTTGATTAGTAAATGAATTAATCAACTGGATCCCTAGTGGCAACGATTATCTCCAGCCCTAACATGTTTCGAGTAATCACCACCACGTTACATGTGTGGACTAGTCCGCACGCTGACACGCCTCCATGATGAAACTGAAAGCTAAAACTGACCACAACACTGACTGCGCTCTTTAGCTACAGTGAAACTCCAAACAGGGATGTCGTTTTCGAAATAATCAAAACCTAAAATACTTTTTTGCTACGAGGAGAGAGAGAGAGAGAGGAGTGTGTGTGTGTGTGTGTGTGTGTGTGTGTGTGTGTGTGTGTGTATGCGTGCGCGCTTGTGAATGTATGTGTGAGTGTGAGTGCGTACGTGTGTGCCCGTGTGTGTGAGTGTAAATGTGTGCGTGCATGCATGTGTGTGTGTCTGTGAATGTGTGTGTGTGTATGTGTGTGTGTTCTTGTGCCAATTTTTTTTTTTCATGCATGCTCAAACACACACACACACACACATGCACGCCCATGCATGTACACACATACATGCACATGTGTACATTGAACTCGCATACAAGCACAAACAAAAATCCACATTTCACCCTATAGTGGCATTTCTATTTGGCAATGCTGCAAATCAATATAAAGAAGCAAAAACCCTCATCTTCACAACAAAGTCATGACAACATGAAATGATATGGAACACTCAAAAATACATAATAGTACGTGCATGTGCACAATACACTTGGGAGTTTTCAAAAGAAAACAGCAAAAGATAAACAAAAAGTTACAGGTATGACTATCGTAACAGGAATGATACAAACCAAATAAAGAAAAATTGCTGTGGAACAAATGGTAGTCACCAGTAATCATATCTTTTTTAACACAGATTATCACCGTCTTGCAAAAAACAAAATAAAAAAATTAGACAAATGAATGAAGGTACGACACTAGGGTATTGATACATCATATGTTAATCATTGTGTAATAGTTTACAGAAGTAGAGTTTTGGTTAATGCCCATATAATAAAGATATAATGTAATGCAAAACAAGTGGGGTTTTTTTTATCACGTTATCGGTTATTCTTCTCACTAACTTGTAGTTCACTGTACAACACGAATGTTGTCATGCCTATTCTGTGGCCTTGTGTCTATATTTGTGCTTGGTGAATACATGTTGTAACCAGTATTCAACTGGATTTATGGGCATACATTTGTATCAGGATAGGAGCAATTTTTTTTTTTTTTTTCGTTCGTTAGTTGCTGTACAACAGTTTCAACATACATTCAGTACCCTTCTCTGTGAATGGTCTACAATGAATTAAAAGCCATTTGAAACTGTTTCTGTTGCATTTCCTCTACTCAAAGATCACAATCAACCCCTTTCTGTTTCACTACTTAAACTGGTTCAAAGACTTAATGCTTGAATGCAGGTAATTCTGGTTGAAGGCGCTGTCAAGCTCTTGGAGTTTGCAAACTGAAGATTACAGGTGCAAAGACCATTTTATTGATCACAAATGTAAGAGGCAAGGAGTTTCTTTCTTTTTGCAATTGAACGTCATGTTTTCACATGCTTCTTGTCCCGCAAGTAATTTTAGTCACAAGTATGCGTTATGACTCGTTTACGTCGCTTTAAAGAAAAGAATTATTGGTTTAATTTGGTTGGTTGGTTGGGATTTTGGGGTGTTTTTTTTTTTTTTTTTTTTTTTTTGGGGGGGGGGGGGGGGGGAGGTGAAGGGGAAGGTCTTCCTCTAAATTTATATATGAAATTCCCCTTTTTGTGTGCAATTCAAGTTCCTGTTAAATCTGATGGACTGTGTCAGTCTGTTGAAGGTGATATACCCTTAGCACATTATCTTCAGAGAAAACCCTACTCAATGAGCTATTTATGGGCAATGTTTGAGACGCAATCTGTTGTAAAATAACAGAACTGTAATTTTACAAAAGACATTATTAAGAAAAGTCACCTTAAAATTCAAAAGACGAAAACAAAACAAAAATCCTTTAGATTTGATCATTTTCATAATCTTGCTCCATATATTTGTTCTCGGGCAAAAAAAAAGAAAAATAATATCATTCAATTTTTTTTTCTACGGGTAATCACATCATAAACAAAGACTTACAAGTATAGGTTACGTGCAGAAATATAACAGAAAACCACAAAAGTGACAATTTCATCCATACCCAGTGCAACTGTACACTGTTTTGTCTGCAACTTCTCTTTCTCTCCTCTGCAACTGCGTTGCAGTTTAAAACGCTGGAACACCAGGATAAATGTATAACTGGTGCTTTTTTACATTTGATGTATCACATGATTGTCCACAGGTACAGCAAAACTTTCTTGCAGCATTCATTCTTAAACATATTCCAAACTATCCAGCTGGATTTCGAAATTTCCAACTGCCCGGGAAGAAAAGACACAGTCGTAGTATTGAATATCACTGGAAAAGTACTATGGCAAAGTTCATAATATAAACTATAAACATTGTATAATCCAATTTGATTTACAAACTAATTTCAATTTTAACAGACTGTAAACTATATCATAAAGAATATGACAATAATGATAATAACAGATTAGTGAATTAACAAATATGGTTGTACATATCCATAACCTGAAAAGCATATGCTTTTTGATACATCTTTATTCATCAAAAAACAAAATAAATGAGCGCTCATATTTCACATTTTCCACATAAGGTAAAACACTTTAATAGCGAACTTAAATAGAAATAAAAATGATGATGATGATGATGATGATGATGATTATGAATAATACCAATGATAATGATAATAAAATGCACTTGATCAAAAGCATTTTCATATTAAACACATTTTTATCAAGCTAAGTAAAATGCCCTTTCATATTTCATTCATTCCATGCTTTTACATGGGGCTAAACTCTTACATAAGAGAACATAAATCAGAGAAAAAAAGGATCAACGTTTTTACCAAAAAAATGTAACCATAGTAATCGGCAAGTTCACTGCAAGTCACTAACATAAGTCACGATTAGCGCTGGATTTATGACAGAAATCATACATCAGCAAGTTGAATCTAAAGACTAGGTCCCGTAAACTGCACCATGCAAGTGCATCCAACAACAAACACGGGACAAAACATCACAGGTAAATGTATGTCAGAGCCCAAATACGCACGTCATTACAAGACAAATGCTGGGATCCTGCGGGTGCATAAGGCTGGGCAGTGCCAGGAGAGCCAGCCGTCCTGCAATCACGGTTTGGGCAAGGTCACGCAGACTTGCCATCAGTGGGCTAACCACCATCAAGAGGATGATTAATATGATCAAGTCAGCACAGATAAGTACAATTAACTGAGCATATAAACCAACCAGGCTATTGACTGTTGTGATCATGCGTACTGGTGTAAGCTTTCAAACAAGCTATCAAACTCTCTCTCTCTCTCTCAATATATATATATATATATATATATATGTGTGTGTGTGTGTGTGCGTGTGTGATCATGTGTATAGGTGCAAGCTTTCAAACAAGCTATCAAATCTCTCTCTCTCTCTCTCTCTTCTCTCTCTCTCTCTCTCTCAAGGGCCTGATGTGACAAAACTTTCTTCTTGGGAATAAAGACTATCAGTCAGCCAGCGCTTCTCTCTCTCTCTCTCTCTCTCTCTCTCTCTCTCTCTTATGAGCATTAATTTTGTTTTGTTAACAATCATTACACCAATTTTTAGCTAATCAGTTTGATCATATTTCGCACTGTACCTGATCACTAGAACACACACACACACACACACACACACACACACACACACACACACACGAGAGAGAGAGAGATTTCCTGGGTTCTTATTGCAACATTTAGAGAGCAAGAGAGAAGATGCCATGGATTCTTATTGCAACAAGTCAAGTTGACTCAGGAGATCCACAACTCCTGTTCTTCAAACAATGGCTTGGGACAACCCTCGGAAGACAAAGTGTGGCTGCCCATATTGAGAGGTAATCAAAAGCTCCCATACATAACATGCTTCTCACCTTGTAAATGAGCTTAATGACCTAATGTTTCCCTATGAAAATGACATGACATCACTTTAGTTAAAATTCAATTTTATTCCTACAATGCAAGATAAAAAAATAAAAAAAACACCTGGGCTAATTATGTCAACAAAATGAAGATAAACAAACAAAAAAAACCCATGTGGGCTCACTATGACAACATGTAAATCGTGTGTGTGTGTGTGTGTGTGTGTGTGTGAGAGAGAGAGAGAGAGAGTGTGTGTGTGTGTGTGTGTGTGTGTGTGTGTGTGTGTGTGTGTGTGTGTGTGTGTTTGCATGTGCGTGCATGCATGTGTGTGTGTGTATACGCATGGTCTGTGTGTATGCACTCGGTCAACTTTATCTTTATTGAGGATTAAAGACTAAACTTCATAGCCCTTTTTTTTCCATCATGGCTTCACATGTGTGTGTGTGTGTGTGTGTGTGTGTGTGTGTGTGTGTGTGTGTGTGTGTGCACATGTGCATGTGCACATGCGTGTGAGTATGTGTGTGTGCACATGTGTGTGTATGCATATGTGTACATGTGTCTGTGCGTGTGTGTGTGTGTGGAGGGGGGCAGGGGGGTGGGGGGGGGGTAATCATGTGTGCATGGGCATGTGGGGGGGAGGGGGGGAGGTGTGGGGGGTGGGGCAGGGGTAGGGGGGGGAGAAAGAAGAGGTAGGGGAAGTTGGAAAGAAAGACCACCAGGGAAGGAGGAGGAACCAGGAGTCAGAGTCTACAAAGACAGCATTAGTGCTAGTGTGCGTCTGTCCCTATGTGTACGTGAATACTGTAATGTGTGATGAACGGGTGTGTACACCACTTCACATGTGCAACAGCATGTCTGTCAGTGACTGCAGGAGAAGGGTGGGGACAAAGGAAGGGTGCAGGGGATCAACATTTCACTGGGCTCAGCGTGAGAACAACTGAAAGCAGAAAGTCAGTCGTGGGTGTTGAGGCTATCAGAGAGGGTACCGCCCATACAGGAGATGATGGCTGATTCCACAAACTTTTACTCTGGAGCTGAGGAGCAGTTTTGCCGGACTGCGGTTACGGTGATGCAGAACTTCCCGTTAAAATCATCAGTCATGAGAATGGGTGAACACCAGATCTGTCCAGACTGGTAATAATCACTGGTATCACTGTTCATCGACACATTTCCCACCCACCATGTTAATTCTAGTATGGAAGTACTTCAATTTTCTGCATGCACTCGAATTAATTTGAGAGTACGCCCAGGATAAAACCTTCGCATCCATGAACAAACGGAAAGTGATTACAACATTACACACACAGTAATACCGACAGTTTGACAGTTCATGTCATCCTGAGCAAGTTAAGATCTGACTAACATCCATTCAACAAGGTAGGTTACTCAGCTAACTTCCGCAGGAATTTGACTCCCAACTTGTGATGCATATCCATAATGTGCCATTAATATATCACTTGAGCAACATTACTTAACATCAATGTATTTCATACTGAAATACAGACCTCCGAACAAAATCTTATCAACTTGAATAGTGATACTGAAGCACACACAGTCCAGTTAAGAAGTCACACTCAATGCTTCAGTGTGCTGTCTCTGATGCACAGTAAGTTATCCCATAATGCATCACCATAGTACGCTGCAATACAGAAAGCACTGATTTTGGCACCAAAGTGGGAACAAGAACGACAGTAATGAACGCAACACCTGAGAAAGGAGTACTTGTCATTTCCTCAACAAACCAAAATTACCTCCCCTGGAACCCATCATTTTCTGGAAACAGTCTATTGCATCAAAAAGCTTTCAACTTCTTCCTTTTTTTTTTTTTTTTTCTTTTTCTTTTGTTCAGTTCTCAGCACACTGCTTTTCTTTCAACTTTTCTGTTTTGCTTTTCAGCCTAGAGCTTTCAAAATTTAGTTGCAATGTGATTCAACGCCCATCTTGCGCTGAATTCGACAAAGATAAGTGATTGCTCGTTCTTCATTTTCTTTGTCCTGAGTGTTGTTTACCTTGTCTGAAGAAGACCTAAGAGGTCGAAACGCGTTGTGTTTTCTCTTGTGATTCGTTTGTCCACGTTGTTTGGCAGAGTCATTATAAACAGTTTTTTAAAATCTTTTCAAAATTTAATTTCTTCTGCAAGTTGAGTCCAGTATATATATACAAATCAAATTTGATGATGATCCCTCTTCCTGCTAGTAGGTTCAGATGTAGACCAGTAGACACAAACACTGACAAACAAACCCAAAAGCATTCTTAGCACAGCAAGCCGTATCTGCACACAGCAAATGTGTTGTAGTAATACCAGTAATAAAATGGATGATTGAAAAAAAAATTATGATAAAATTTACACCAAACTGACCTTAGAACCAACCAACAAAAATTTTCATTTCCTTTCATTCTCAATTTTTGGAATACACACAAAGAGTGAACAAACCCATGATGAATAAACTTATCAACCTGAGATTAAAACCACACACACACACACACACACACACACACACACAACACTCCTCTCTCTCTCTCTCTCTCTCTCTCTCTCTCTCAGAAATAACACTGTTTAAAATGTACCGATAAGCCTGTTTTTAAAATGTCTGACCCAATAAATGGATTGGATAAAAACCTTGGAGACTTATCATTTGTGAGACCAGTCATAACATCAGCATGATCACTGAAAAGCAAAGCATAGGAAGAAAGCTGACAGCTATAACATTGAAATAATTTTGTCACAGAAGACTCGTTGCCCCATTGTGTTATCTGCCCTTCTGATTCTCTATAATTTTGAGATAAAAACATAACAAGCCCTCTCTGTAACCATAACATCACAAGCCCTGTTTGTAAGCCCTATTTGTGACCATATATAAACGGAACATAACAAGCCTTGCTAATCATTCACATGTAATTTTCAAAACAATTTACAGGACTTCTAGGAAACTACAAAAGTTGGAAATAGGATGATTACATGCATCATTGGGGGCCGGAATAGCTCAGTTGGTAGAGCGCCGGACTCGTGATCCTGAGGTTACGGGTTCGAATTTCGGTACAGGGGGATTTTTCCCTCGGAGTTAACATTGGTTCTGACTCCATTCCCCACACAGTCCTTCGAATGAGACTATAAACCGAGGTTTCGTGTGTGAACGCACGCATAACATCTTGCACACACGTAAAATCCCATCACCAACTTTCGGAAGTGAAGGCCAGTTTGGCGGTTGGTATGGATGACACGTTTCACATAGCATGAACCCTGCGTGAGAAATTGAAAGAATGGAGGAAGTAAGGATATTGAGTGAACGATATTGGACGATATTGACTGTATGACACGGGAAACGACTGAATGAAGCGCCAGCTGGCAGCTCTTCAGTCGGCACTACCCAGGTAGGCAGCCCGTTGTGTAAACGAGTGTGGATTGTAAAGCGCTTAGAGCTTGGTCTCTAGCCGAGAATAGGCGCTATATAAGTATTCATTATTATTATTATTATTATCAATAACTCTTTTATAGGTCCAAAGTTGTTTTTTTTTATGCATATTTTTTTTATAATGAATGACTATTTCGAAGCAAGCCAATCAAATCAGTTGGCGCATTAAGAGTTACGTGTTCTGTCGATTATGAATGAATATGTCAAATAATATGTCACATTACAATTGCCAGGTCAAATTCATGCATGATAAAGATTTGTGTGCAATATGAAAGACTACGACTGGTTAAACAGTTGAGTTTTAAAAAGCTATCAATACATACCCATCCTCCCAGCTAAATCCATGCAATGATGCATCATAAAGCGTTGTGTGAAATACGAATGACTCTGCAGTTAAATCATCCAGATGAATTTATGCATTACAAAGCATTGTGGGTTGGAATGCAATATGAATGACTATGCTGATACCCGCCGATCAGGAAGTTAAATACATGCTGAAGTGTTATGCTTTAAGTATCTAACAACAATGAAGGATTGGGTCAATGTCATCCAGCTAGATCCATGCATTATAAATTGCCGTGACATAAAAAACCGGGTCAGTACACACCTGATGTCCAGTGAATCCCATGCATTTTAAAGATTTGTGTGTTTTGTAATAATACACGGAATATGCATTGCTTTGAAAATTGGAATTTATGCAAATGACTTGTACAAAACAGATGACAAACATAGGAATGATATGCAAGTTACATGACAATAAATCAATCATAATGTGATATATTCCATAATTGGCTCCAAATTATGCAAGTTTAACTTTTTCCTGAAGTTAAATAACAATAACACTTTCATACAGTTTTAATGGTACTATGACTACTAGTGCTAATGATGCTATCATGATTAATCGTTGATAATATGATTAATCATACACTGATTTCTTGATTTGATTTCTTGATTTCCTATGTTTTCATTTTCATACAGCCTTTTGTGCTTCATAATAAACACAGAACATAGGCTTTAAATTTGAATCTTAAACAACATCTTAAAATGATGATAGTGACAAAAAAATATAATGATAAAAATAACAAATGGAAGCATAACATTTACAATAATTCTAATGCTATCTAATAATACTTACATCACAATTTCGACAAAAACTATTTCATACATTTTCACAACATATTTCAATTTAGTCTACCTAAATGGTACCACTACTATTACTACTACTTCTAATGATAATAACAACATTTCGATAAAATTCATTACTACTTCTTGTTGTTGTTGCTTTTATATATTACTATATTACTACTAATAATACTGATAACAATCAGTATTATTACTAGTAATATACTACTATATTACTACTTATAATACTGATAACAAAAACACTTCAATAAGGTCTATAGAAAAATGGTAACAGGACTGTTACTGCTGATAGTAATGGTAATAATGACACTTCGATAAGGTCTCTCCAAATGGCAATACGACTGTCACTGCAAGGGATAATGATAATGACAACAGTTCAAAAAGGTCTGTCTAAAGGCACTATGTCAGTTGCTGCTACCACATCCTAAATAAGAACACAAGTTCAGATAACAGGCTTTCATACACATGTTCCAACAGATTTTCGCTTTGACCACAGCCCTGCTTCATTCTAGATGATTGCCTCTGCCCATCAGTCAATCTTATCTTGTCACAATGGCTGTCTTGTGAAAGCGACTGGTTAAGAAAAAAAACAAAAACAGGACTGTCCAGGAATGAATGAGTCACAGACGGCACACTGCTGTGTTACCTAGCAACAAACTGGACAACAACAAAAAATAACAAACAAATTTTTTTTTTAAAGGCATGGCCCCCTTGTGGTTGGCTGAGCTATGAACAACATGCACTGGAACTGAAACGAGAAAACCTGGAATGCGTGTAATTAGTAAAGTGACGCCTCCTAGTACAGACTCTCTGAATAAGAGCTCTCTCCCTTTGACCTTCACCAAATGTCATGGTTATTAAACAACCGACAGTCATGATTTTCCCTTTACGACTCAGTCACTTTGAAAGCTATCTCCACAAGCTATTAAAGGTATTTCCACAAAATTCAGTGCCTTTGTCCGTAAAACATGGCTCCAGATCTGCATTGAAAACTGTTGTTTCTGTCAATTAAAAACAGGCTAAAGAAAAATAAATGAAACAAGTCAGGGCATGGCGACATCCTTCAGAAAATGTCAATTAAAAACAGGCTAAAGAAAAATAAATGAAACAAGTCAGGGCATGGTGACATCCTTCAGAAAACAGTATGGATCCCTGAAGACACACAAAGCATGGAAAGGTTGAAATGTTGAAGTCCTTCACTAAAGCAGGAGTCCCTGGACACCCATGTCCCATGGTGTACAAATTTCTTTAGGCAATGAGTGGCAAAGATTAAACACTTCTCATACCTTTTTCTTTCAAGGCTCATTTTCCATGCCCCCTAGTGACATTTCTCAGTTGTCGCTCATTCCAGCTCCCGAATACCCACATCCAGATTTAGTCTGTTGCAGCTTGAGCTTCACAGCTCACAAGAAGCAGTTAATTTCACGTCATCCTGC
Organism: Conus canariensis; assembly: GCA_033310375.1. Classification (NCBI taxonomy): domain Eukaryota; kingdom Metazoa; phylum Mollusca; class Gastropoda; order Neogastropoda; family Conidae; genus Conus; species Conus canariensis. The sequence goes on from CM065736.1 coordinate 53,778,287, forward strand.
AACAACCCTTCCCCCTCCCTTCCCTAGGGATGACACTGTACAGCGGCTAGTCACGTTGGTGTACAGCTGTGCTGTTCTTCTTTTTTAGACGCAGGACACCACCGACTATCTCCATATAGTCATGGAACCAGCTTAAACAAGTATCCCCCTTCTGTGAGCACCACCATGTCCACCTGATGCCAATCCCCACAAACTTACCAATGCCAAGACTTTGACAGGCAAGGGCGTGGCGAGCAAATCAAACCTGAGATCACCCACAAGAGCAAGGCATGAAGGGACATTGCATCTGGCAGTTTTCTTATGATGATCAATGCTGATAAAAACGATGAAAATGATGCTGCTGAGCTCCAGTCAGGTCTGATACGACATGTCAAGGCTGTACTCTACTTTCCTTTCATAGTACATATCCTAGCATCAACCAGGTCCAAGACACACAGACACCTGCAGGGTTCGTCGGGAAATTTGGACAACACACTCAGAGATACTTTATCAAGTGCTTCCAATCTTCCAGTCTGAGCCAATTTGCACATTCACCTTTGGTTTAGTGGAGCCAACCGCAACCAAAAAATTGAATAATTATCACCTCTCATGGGATTCAAACCCCTGACCTCCCAGCTTCAGGCCAGCAGCATTAACCATTGCACCACAGCAAATGAAGAACACTTATTGTTTTTCATCTGTTTATGAGATTTACCTCCCTATAAAAGATTACCTCCCTTCAGAGACCTCTTCTTTTCCAGACAATTCTGTTTTCATCTTAATACTAGTTACCTCCCAATAAAAACTCCATCCCTTTAACCTTTCCCTAACGTCACTTTTGACTACAAACTCCCGGAAGTGGGGATTGCCAATGACCCATACAGTGTATTTTGGCTTTACTGCGTGTTTTTACTTTGTTTTTATCCCTCTTCCAGTGATTCAGGATACGCAAGACCCATACTCATTGAAGCATCCTCATAAGTTTCTATCCTGACCTACGATGTGAGTCATCCACAACCCACACTCAACGCTTTGCCGTTTCTGATCACTGCTTGTTGAAGTATGGCTCCTCCATGAACTGCATCGTTGAATATGCATAGTTCAAAACAGACAGCTGACGATTTCTTTCCCTTTTTGATGCACATACGCCAAAACTGGCTGACAGACGGCAAACTGAGTTTTTGACAATCACTCAAAATTTCATAATTTGGAAATGTTTCATAGTTCACCAGATACCATGATTCTATTGTGTCCCTAGGTAATGGGAGACCCAGAAAACGCAAAAAGGTTAAACCTGACTTTGTTTAGTTCGCTATGAGCATTTTAAACTGTACACAAGCAGAAGACACTTTGTATCACAATCCTGATTTTTTTTCTCCTTTCAATTCAGTGACATGATTGTATTATGCAAGTTTCTTTAAAATATTTCAAATATGAAAAAACGACGCACAGCAAAAAAAAAAAAAAAAAAAAAAAAAAAAAATTTTTGAGAAAAAGATAAGAAACATCTGTATACAAACACAGTTCTATCAAAACAGCTGCAAATTAGTTCTTTTGGGAGGAGGAGGGGGGGGTGGGGATTTTTTATGAACAAAATAAGAAAAAAAAAAGGTGCAGTATAGTAAGTACTGAGAAGGGGCCTGGAAGGGGGCTGGGGGGGAGGGGAGGAGACTAGATGGTGGAGGTATACACAGTATGAACATGATTTGTGAAAACTAAACAGAGCGTAATATTTGAATATCCAGCAGGTTCTTTCAAATGAAAATAGTTGATGGGGATGTTTGTGTCTTTTCCGTTTAAAAGACAAAGGTGGATCGCTGATCCATGAAAAGTCTGGTTATCACAGAAACTATACAGAAATTAATCCACAGCCTCCAGTCTCTACCCCCTCTAACCAACTAAAAATCTCTCTCTCTCTCTCTCTCTCTCTCTCTCTCTCTCCCTTTACCTATACGATACAAGCACATCAGTCACTATGCTATAAATTTACGGTAAACAAATTATAAATAGCTGTTCACTGTTGTATTTTGTACAGCTGAAATTCTTTTCCCTGTACAGTGACATCAAAGAAAAATCTCTCTCTCTCTCTCTCTCTCTCTCTCTCTTGTATCAGAGGTTCCTTTTCTAAAAATGATCAGTGGCCACACACTAAAACATGCAAATAAAGTACTATCAAGATTACATCCAGAAACAATCCTTCAAGAATCTGTGAAGCTACAGTCATAGCTCAGGCCCAAAGACAAACTAGCTGATAAATCTTTTGAACAGCACAACTCTAAATCTGCATGACATTGAATTAAATGTACTACATGGGTTATATCGATTACTGAATGTAATGTTTTCTTGGACCTCATTTGTTAATATGGTAATTCTTTCTAGTTGTGATATTTCTTTATACTGTTGTTGTTTTTGTATTCAATATCACGTAAGTTGATTGCGAGTTTGAATATAATTTCCATGACATGTAAGTAATACAAAAATGTTTCATTGTTCAAGGAGTATGACTGAAAAAAAAAAATATGCATCTTTGAAACATTCAACTTAACTGTCTTCTTTCGAGGAAGACATCTTGGAAAAACTGTAGCAAGAGAACACAGTCTGAACCATAATTCTGAAATGAAGTGAGTTTCAAAGGGAGATGACTGCAGGTGGAAACTGAAACAAACTTTAAAAAAAGATTGCAGTTCCACTGAGCGAAAGAGACAATTAAACCACAAAACATTACTTGTTTCGACCTCTTTGGTCTTCTTAAGGCAAGACAAACACCATTCAAGACAATGAAAGCCAAGAATGAACAATCACTTGTCTCCTAAACTAGCTGGGCACAAAACGGTTCCACATCCATTTTTCATTTTCATTGTCTTGAATGCTGTTTGTCTTGCTGCCTGAAGGAGATCAAAGGGGTCGAAACGCTGCGTGTTTTCTCCTGTAATTTGTTTACCAGTCTCTGTCATTTGGCAGAATAGTCATTTTTCTTTTATGTTTCTAAAACGAAAAAAAAAAAAGAGAAAGATGCCATGAATGGAAGCATATGAAGTAATAAATGAATGACAGAGAACAACTCACTCAGATAAAGAAAAAATGATAAAATGTATCATCAAAGAGCTATACAAGGGACACAACCAGTGACAGTTCAGGTTTTCCAGACCAACACAATCTTAAAAGGAAAAGGACGAAAGAAATGAAAATGCTGCCAGACTTTTTTGAGCTGAAATTGATGGCATGGGCAGTGTCTCTGGCCAAGAAAGGAAGGGCCGGACTGTACATCAGCGCAAGTCACTCTGGGAAATCACAGTAGTAATACACATGATACACTAGTTAGAAAAAGAAAAGAAAAAAAAAATACTGCCAATCCAGTAACAAAATAACAATCATGTAAACTGCCATCAAAATTTGGTTAGTATCAAAACTTCCTTGCAGCCATTTCAGTTTTGGTGCTATCATGGAGGACTCGAGTTCCTGAAGACATCACGCTACGAACAAGACCATCTAGCATCATATTCAATAGCAACATCAAATCAGTACTTCTTTATGGAGCTGAGACGTGACGAACCACAGTTACTATCACCAACAAAATCCAGACTTTCATCAATCCCTGTCTGAGGCGCATACTGAGGATCCACTGGCCAGACAGGATCAGCAATGAGGACCTGTGGCAGCAGACGAACTAGAAGCCAGCCGATGCAGAGGTTCTCCAAAGGAGATGGAGGTGGATAGGCCACACCCTAAGAAAGCCTGCTGACAACACCACCAGGCAGGCATTGTCCTGGAACCCGCAGGGGAAAAGAAAGAGAGGCCGCCCAAGGAACTCCTGGCGCCGAGACCTGCAGGCAGACGTGACAGCGTTGGGGAAAACCTGGAACCAGCTGGAGAGAATCGCCCTGGACCGTAGTGCCTGGAGGACCCTTGTCGGCGGCCTATGCCCCAGAAGGGGTTGTAGGCTTAAGTAAGTAAGTAATCAAAACTTCCTTGCAGCCATTTCAGTTTTGGTGCTATCATGGAGGACTCGAGTTCCTGAAGACATCACGCTATGAACAAGACCATCTAGCATCATGAACACAGCAGCACACCAAAACAACACAGTAACTTGAGTAGGTGGATTGAATATACAAAAAAAAAAATAAATAAAAAAATAAAAAGTTATCGACTGAACACACACACACACATAATGTCCGGAAGTGATCAGGAAGTGGAGAGGGGAATGGAGGATGGGGGGAGGGGGGGGGGGGGGGGGGGGACTGAGAAGAAATCAAGAGACGCATTGAGGGGTGAAGTAAGGGCGGCAAAGGAACTGGCTCAAATTCAAAATTCCTGATCTGCAACACTTAAGTTTTCAGTTTCACCATGTGCTGGTGCTATGAGGATAATAAAACAGACAGTGTTGGAGTACAAACAAAAGCACAGAATGTTTGCGTCAGGGACTAATGTATACAGGGGTTGTGACAAGTCGGAGAGGCAGGGAAGAAGGAATGGGAGTTTGCTGATCAAGGGAGAGGGAGAGGGTACCTGAGAGAGGGGAGGACCAGAAGGGGAGGGGGGGGGGGGGGGAGAAAGGTAGGGAAGGAGGCAATTTATTTTCTCTTCTTCGGAAAGAAGTTTTCAGTGCTTTTAATTTTGTTTCCTCAAATGAGGAAAAGGATGGGGAGAGGAATCACTGTAATGAAATCTCCACCCCTTCCCCTGATCCACCTTTTGCGAAACACTGTCTGCAGCAATGTTATGGGAAATCTGGAGAGAAACTGCTGTTTTGATCCTTAATGCAAGTGAGCAGCATTCACACACGTGATACATGTGTGTGTGTGTGTGTGTGTGTGTGTGTGTGTGAAAGAAGTCCAATACAACATCAGCAGTGTTAACTGTTCTAGCATTTCAACCAAAGCTTACAAAGTTTCTTAGTGTCACAAATATTTCCAGACATCCTCCATTATGTACAGGATGGGGAGACGAATCAACTGTAGCACCTTAAGACCCTTTCCCTTATCCCACATCCCCACTCCCCTACCTCCCACTTCTGCTCTGCCATCCCCCTACCAAACACTGCCAATTATTTGTGAAACACATCATCAATCCTCTTGCTCTTCATCATACGGATTTTCAACGTCCTCAAACACAGGCACATCCAACACTCGCTCCCGCGGTCCGTCCCCTTCACCAGTGAGGTCGTCATAGAACTCAAATGTGTCGGTGCCCTCGATCCGCTCTGGTGGGAGGTCCAGGAAAATGTCAGGGGTCTCGCGGTAAGGCTTCAGTTTCAGATCACACAAGAAGGTGTCGGGGGTGTCTTTGTGAGGCGTCATCTTCAGGTCACAAAGGAAAGAATCCGGCAGCACTTCCTGGCGTTCCATGGTGGCGTCCAGGAGGAAGACATCTTCAGTATCTGCGTGAAGCGATACCTTGGAATTGTCGAGAAAAGTGTCAGGAATGTCATGCAACGGTTTCAGGTCATAATCGATCTGAAACGTTTCAGGCATTTCCCGATACAGCATCAGTTTGGAATCAAGCTGGAATTCTTCTTTACTTTCATACAGTAGCTCCAGTTTCGAGTCCAACTCAAACCTATCTGGCGCTACTTCTTGACGCTCCAGGGAGGAATCTAACTTGAAGGTGTCTGGTGTTTGCTCAAGAAGCTCCACTCTGGAATCGAGTTCAAATGTGTCCACTGCCTCAGGGCGTAGAGGTTCCAGCTTAGAATCAATCTGGAAAACATCAGGAGCCAGCTCCACACGCTCTAAGGTGGAATCAATCTCAAACCTGTCCTCGGTGACCTTCAGCAGTTCTATCCTCGATTCTAAGTCAAACTGATCAGTGGTGACACGGTGAAGCGTCATTTGGAATCCAGGTCAAATGTGTCTGTGGTGGGTTTGAGAGGTTTGAGTTCTAAGTCGCATTGAAAAGTATCGGGCGTCACCTTGAACGGTTTCAGTTCTAGATCACACTGAAAGGTAGTTGGTGTTTCCTTCAAGGGCTTCAGTTTCAAATCACACTGAAATGTATCGAAAGTCTCCTTCAGAGGGGTCAGTTTGACATCACAGTGAAAATGATCGGATGTCGGTTTCAGGGGGGTCAAGTTTTGATCGCACACAAACGTGTCAGTGGTGTCTCGATGACGCCTGAGCTTACTGTCACACTTAAATACATCCTCCTTTTGAGGCAAACGTTCTATATGAGTGTTGCAGATCCACACATCATCCGTACTACCCTGACACATCTCAAAGCACCCTGCCATGGAAAATGTGATACAAGCTGCCCTTAAAAAAAAACACGACAGCAACTGGTGCTTTGCCTGTGCACAGAATCCCAAGCGCAAAGGTTCAAGTTAATTTCAGTTTCCAACACAGAATTCACTCTTTTCGGAAATTATATGGTAAGTATGCACATTACATCACTTGAGAATAACCGAAAATATAACCTCGGTCTATGTGCCTACCAGTCTTTTAGAGACTGACAGTTTGCCCTTTTAATTCTGGATTGTCTGGCTCCCTTTGAGTCAGTGGGGAGCTAAGGTTTGGCTGGTTCTCATTGTCTGCTCTGGAACAGCAGAAGTCTGTGTCCACAGGAATGTTTCCCTCTGTGCCGGATCCCAGTGGCTAATCTGTAATTAAACACCAACATTCTGTTGAAAGAAAAAGCATAATCACTTTGTGTGAGTGAGTGAGTGTGTGTGTGTGTGTGTGTGTGTGTGTGTGTGTGTGTGTGTGTGGTGTGTGTGTGTGTGGGGTGTGTGTGTGTGTGTGTGTGTGTGGTGTGTGTGTTATGTGTGTGTGCGCGCGCGTGTGTACATGTCTCTGTTTGTGTGTATATATGTGAAAGTTTGGTGTTTTTGTGTGTGTGTGTGTGTGTGTGTGTGTGTGTGTGTGTGTGTGTGTGTGTGTGTGGTGTGTGTGTGTGAGTCTGTGCATGCATGCATCTGTGTGAGTGTGTGTGTGTGTGTGTGTGTGTGTGTGTGTGTGTGTGTGTGTGTGTGTGTGTGCTAATATATGTGTGTGAGTACACAGATAGATATAAAACATTGTGTGTGTTTACTTACCTATAATTATTGCACAAAATTCTTAGCATGATTTCACTAGGCACAGGAAGATGTAATTCAATAAATCACATTCAATGTTCTGTACAGAAATAAGAGAGCCCAAGTCAAATGATTTGAGCGTTTGCCTGCGGCACTGACAGCCGTGGGTGCAAACCACTTGTGGGGTCAGAAATGTGAAAACAAACAAACAGCGAAACTAATTTAAATATGATAAATGAGCCAGCGCCTTAGACAAGTTAAAGATATCATTAAAAAAATAATCAAGACTGACAGATAAATCCCCTTTTCAGCACAAATCAGTACATATCTATGCAGCTCTCTGTAGTGTACAGCTATCCCTACAACAGGAAATGCAATCATACATAGATCTTTCATTTACTATGTCAGAAATCAGTAGCACACATTTTTTTTTTTTAAAACAGTCAACAGATTCAGTGAAAAATCTGTTATAATGTAATACAGAACATCACTTAAGGAGTATGACAAATACTCAACACAGACGATGACATTTAGTCAAAATTACAGTCAGCCACTTTAACAATGTGAAAGTCTTCAGGGTTAGAAGTTCTCAGACAACATCGATCTAGATTCACTGAGACACACTGCTAGGGTTCAGTTCTAAGAAACACTGGGTGAAAGTGAAAGTGTGAAAGTGAAAAGGAGAAGGTGAAGAAGGTACAATCAATCGGTACTGACGCCGACTATTCTGTCACGTTTTAACTCAAATCAGTCGCCCAACAGACAGGTGGAGACAGCACTGGGCGGGCATTTTGAGCCCTGATCTTGTTATCAATATAATGAAACAGCTGCAGACCTGTGGGATGCAAAATCAGTTATTGCTGCTGGACATTAACTTCAGCTTATTGAACTGTTTCTGTAGATCTTAATATAATACAGCTCTCCAAACTGTAGTGTCAGATGCAATATCAGTACTCCTGCTGGACAGGAACTTTAACTTATCCATGTATCCTAAAAGTTAATACAATACAGTTCACCAAGCTAAATTAGTAATATGATTGGGCAGCTACTTTATCTTGTTCCTGGATATCTTCAGTAATATACTGTGGCTCTCCAACCTGTCTCTGTGTCAAATGCTGAATCAGTTTTCCTGTTGGACAGACACTTTGACTTATTCCTGTACATTTTCTTAAGTATAACATAGCTCACTAAGCTGTCAGATATTGAATCAGCAGTCCTGCTGGGCAGAAATTTTTAACTTGTTCCTGTCTACCTTAATAAGTTAATTCAATGTAACTCACCAAGCTGTCAGATGCAGAATTAGTAGAACTACTGGACAGAATATTAACTTAATCCTATACATTTTCTTCATACAATATAGCTCACCAAGCTGTCAGATGCAGAATTAGTAGAACTACTGGACAGAATATTAACTTAATCCTATACATTTTCTTCATACAATATAGCTCACCAAGCTGTCAGATGCAGAATTAGTAGAACTACTGGACAGAACATTAACTTAATCCTATACATTTTCTTCATACAATATAGCTCACCAAGCTGTCAGATAAGATAAGATAATGTTACTTATAGCCCAGCCGACCGCAAAGGGCCACATCAGGGCTGTCACCACGTTAAAATCAACTCACAAGTCATCCATTCACACAATTCTTTAAAATACATCGAAAAACCATCCGAAAGTTTGTTAAAAATCTTTCCACTGTAAAAACTCAGATCCGATGAAAAATGTTAATCTCTTTCAAGAACTCAAAGATGGCATCAGGTGGGACATCTCTGAACAAGGTTTTCATGGAATCCGCCGTAAAATGTTTGTGTCTCACATCGTGCAAGTCCCAACACTCTAAAAGAATATGTTTCATTGTGAGTGGCACATGACATGGAATGCACCACGGAGCTTCTTCACTCTTTAAAAGGTACGAATGGGTAAAATACGAATGGCCGGTGTGCAGCCGGCACAGAACTGTTTCTCCTTTACGACCACCAGACGCAGATGGGAGGAACTCCTTAAGGTTTGGACGGATCTGAAAGAGTTTGTTATCCGTCTGTGTATTCCAATCCTCCTGCCAGAGGTCTCCCACATAATCGTTAATTTTGGGTTTCAGATCTGAGCAGGGGATATATATGTTGGACAATTTCTCTCTTGTGGCATTCTTGGCTAAACGATCAACCATTTCGTTCCCTCCAATGCCAACATGACCAGGAATCCAAGCCAAAATAATGTTGTAACCATCCGCTTTCAAATTGGTCAAAAGTTCAAAAAAGTGTAAAAGTTCTGGGTGCTGAAGGTTGCGGCCAGCTATGGCCTCCAACGCTGACAGTGAATCTGACAGAACCAGAAAGTCCCTCTTCTTAGATTGTGAGATTATCTTCAATGCCAGAACCAGAGCAGTAAGTTCAGCGGAATAGACAGAAGCATCTGGAGGTATATGTTCTAACAGTATCTGAGAAGGAGCCCCAGGGCAGTAGGCTGCACAGGCCACTCCATCCTCAGACTTGGAACCGTCAGTGAAAATTTTCTGATAAGATGGAAATTTTGAACAGAGGTCAGAATACAATGCCTTGTATGCCAGAGAGCTGGTAGACTCTTTACGAAAAGCTGCAAGATCAAAACAAATCTCTGGTGTGAAAAAGGTCCACGGAGGCTCATCTGGAAACTTGGAAAAATCGGACACAACTCCTAAGTCTAGACCTGCATTCCGCACGTGAGGCTGCATACGAAGACCAAACGGCGGAATACAGTTAGGGTTGTTTTCAAATTTACTTTGGAACGGAATTAGCAGAACTACTGGACAGAACATTAACTTAATCCTATACATTTTCTTCATACAATATAGCTCACCAAGCTGTCAGATGCAGAATCAGTATTCCTATTGGGCAGAATTTTAACTTGTTTCTGTACTTTTTTTCCAGTATAATGTATCTCCCCTACCCTTCAGATTTAGAATATATGTGGTTCTATTGGACAGAACTGTTAACTTACTCCTGAACATTTTCCTGATAAAATATAGCTCCCCAACCTGTCAGGGGCATAATTAATACACCTGCTGTGGACAGAAACTTTTGACTTGTTTCTGTATATTTTCTTCATAGTTCGTCTTTGACTCACGCTGGGGGTGGGTTTGGACGGGAAGCGGCAAATTCCATTCTGTGTCTCTATATAAATGTGCCTGCACATAATATATATGCACATACACACTGGTACCTAGTTGGTTCAACTTGTAAAGCACCGAGTTCAAAGCCAAATGTAGCAAGTTCCAATCATGCTGGCGCCCAGTATATAAAAACTGCCATTTTCCCAACCAGTCGTCCTGTGTTGTTGTTCTAGTAGTAAGTGTAATGTATGTAATTAAGATGGTTATCACCGTCTGCCATATCACGACAGGTGAGAAAAGCCATTGAATCTGCATGTCACACACACACACATGTATCTCCATTGGAAAGTGTGGCTTTTAAATCAGAATGTACCACACACACACACCCACACCCACACACACTCACATACACATAACAGCCCGTGCATGCCCGCATGTGCACACAGATCACCATAGGTGATGGTGCTGTTAAATCTGAATGCAACACACACACACACACAAAACACACACAACACACACTCACACATGCATGTACGCATGCACACATGCAGGCACACAACACACACACACATACACACACACACACACACATGCACACACACACACACACACACACACACACACGCACACACACACACACACACACAATGTACCACCATAGGCAAGTGTGGCCTTTAAATCTGAATGTCACACACACACACACACACACCACACACACACACACCACACTCACACACACACACACACACACACACACCACACCACACCACCACCATACGCAAGTGTTGCCTTCAAATCTGAGTGTCTTGCACACACACGCACACACACACACACACACACACACACACACACACACACACATGTACCACTACCATCATAGGCAAGTGTGGCCTTTAAATCTGAATGTCACACACACACACACACACACACACACACACCCACACCACCACCACCACACCATACACAAGTGTTGCCTTTAAATCTGAGTGTCTTGCACACACACACACACACACAACACACACACACACCATGCATGTACACACGCAACACACACACCACACAACACAACACACACACACACACACACACACACACATCACCGCAGGCAAGAGTGGCCGTTACATCTGAACGTCATGCACACACACACACACACACACACACACACCACACACACACACACACACCTAAAGTGGTCAAGATCAAGTTAGCGATATGCTCTCAACAAAGCCTGATAAAGTGTTGTTATTGCATTCACCTGTTATCCTTGAAATAAGGTTGAATCAGCTTAATCAGCATGTCCTCCTATCATCAACTCCATGTGCTTGTACTCACATTCTTGATCTTAATTTACTTAATAGGCCTAACCCCTGCACACTGTGTCTTTGTACAGTTTTGCATATTCTGAAACAGCCCATGTGGAGAAACCCGCATCCAGCACAGCCTTCTTGAAGACACTGAACAAGGCTACATCAAAATGTTGTTATGCTCAGCATAGTTATGCGGGGATTGTCTTCAGTTGTGACAAGCTCCTAGCATAACATTATCAGTCTCCAAAATCCCCCTTAGTCAGAATGTGGCTGCCCACGTGGCGGGGTAATCAAAAACGGTCACACACGTAATGTTCTCATCCCCAGCTGATGTATTTGTACCATAGTGTTCAAGTGCTTCGGCTGTTCAGATAATCCCTGGAGTCTTTTAGCCAGGGTACGACAACAACAACAACAACAACAAGTGAACTCTCTTCGCTGGTTGTTTCCAGTCCTATCATTGATAACTTTACACATGAAGGGATGAAAAACGAGAGAAAACAAACCAACTGAGCAACAAAAACAAAATTTAACCTAAGACTGACACATTATCGTTATAATGCTGCTTTATGTGGAGCCGCTGGTAAGCAATACTATTTTCAGACCCCACGTATGAAAAGAATGCACAACTCCTAACACTGCTTAAAGGCATGCCCTGGCCTGGCTTGATAGCACCACACACGGCTCCCATGACAAAACAAAATGTGAGGGAAGGTAGGTGGGGGGTGAAATGTGGGGAGAAGTTGTCTTCAGCTTTGGTGTAGGAATGATTCCACCCAGAATGCTGATGCTGCTCTACTGGGAGCACATTCCATTCCACTCTACAACAGTTCGTGGGGAAAACAATGACAAACACGTCTTGTTTACATTTGCCACCATTAGCACCACCCAGTACAAGATCTCTATTATGGTGTATTTCTGAACCCAGATGTCTTGTGGGCGGAAAAACAAACGCTGCTTGCTAGGAAACGTACTATCATGTAGGTCAAATCGATTTACAAACACTCATACCACACAGACACCAACAACCAACAATACACAAGATCCGTTTGCGGTCATAGGGACGCAGATAGCCGAAATCCCGTTTGCACACAACACACTGGATGCGACGCAAACCAAAGTACCTACCGCATACACTGAGCAATGTTTTCACATGAACCTGCGGGAATGATACATTTGGACTCACCACGATTCAGTCAGATCTGAACGAAGTTGAGCTTCTATGGTCGTGATAGCAGAAAGAAAATTTAGGATGATCGCAACGAGTACCCCCGTCTTGCGACACAACGTTTCCACAACCGAGCAAGCCAGCGCTTTTCAACCGATCCGCAGAGAAGCGTCGGCTCAGATTAATCTCGGGTACTATGTATGGTTATCTATTTGTGTCAAATTAGTATTAAAAAAAAAAAAAAAAGGAAGACATAGACACACTTGATTTTGAATTGCGGTCAAACACTAAGAGAGATATTACTTTTATGACCACAGTTTACAACATATTTTAGAATCAATTCAAATTTAAATTTTAAGTTGTTTTTTTTATTTTTTTACTTTGGACAGGAACTTAAACCACATTCATACGTATCATCATGGATTAAAGAGGTCAGGCTCCATTTGGGGTGACCCACATTCTGAAAATGGCTAACTATATGCATGATTCACATATACCTTACCCACCAAATTTTATTTAAGCTTAACTACATCTAAATCATGAGGTGTATCTCTTGCCGCAGTTTTGGATTTCCCAGCGCTGCAACCTGCAACAAGACTCTCAGTAGGAAGGACAACTTTTGTCCACGCCTGTACGAATCTGGCGTGCGATTTTCCATTTTCGTGGCAGGAAAATATGTTACTATGCCAGAATATAAACACACTATTGTCACAGTAGTGTTGATGACAGGAACATGTTATACACAACCGGCGAGCTAGTCCCTTCCGTACATGACTGAGAACAGGAAACTACTATGCGAAAACAGGCCACTCACCCCCCCCCCCCCCCCTCCCCCGAACAAAAAATTAGATAGGTAGGTAGAAAGGCAGGTAGATAAGTAGGTAGGTAGATAGACAGGAAGGGAGATAGGTAGGTAGGTAGGTAGGTAGGTAGGCAGACAGATAGATAAATCGTAGACCGAGAGATAGATCAAACAAAAAGTGGCTAACCAGCAGCGCAGTATCTTGTGGTTGATCTAATATCAAACTGAAGGTTTTATATGGACTGCTAAGACTGGGCTTGCGATGAGATACACTTGCATGTTGTGGAAAGCGCAGTCAGAGGAAACCGTTTGAGAGGTCCTTATGCCACAGAGAAGGCTCAGGATTGCCAGGTGTGAATTCCTTAGTTTCATGAACCGTCTGTCGGCTGAGAGATTAGGAAAACTTGTTATAGTCTCTGTTTGTCACGTATGTCCCAAAGAGGGGGGGGGGGGGGGGGCGTCCAATTTCACCTATTCCAGTTTCACCTACACTTTGTTATTCAAATTAGCAAGATGGCTGCCCCTGACCCGTGCAGTTTCACCTACTCAGTTGTTCCCCTCCTTTTTACAGAATTTGCCAAAAGTCCAATTTCACCTACCTCGGGGTTGGCAAGCCATCAAATTTCACCTACGACCTGTGGACCTGTGAACTGTATTTTTCTTGTTCTCTCTCTGCATATCTTGCCCACTTTTTTTTTTTTTTCAATGTGAAATTGACTCAGTCTTTTCTCATAACTTCACTGACTTGTACTTTTGTAAAGTGTTTGAAATGTGAAATTTACTCAGTCCCTTCACCGACTCGTACACAATGGTTCATTTGTCTTCTCTGCAACCATGGGGCATGAATTTGTCAGCACAAACAGAGGGGGGCGAAAATTAATTCTGGATGGTCACATCTTTGGTTGAGGTGTGCGGTGAGTGAAAGACTGATGCCATGACTGAACAGACGAGGGATGAGACGTGAGTGAGGAGACGAATGATTCTTGCAATAATGTCAGCTGATGAACACTACAACATATGTGAATGAGATATCTATGTACAGTCTTAAAAAGTAAAATAAAGTATTTTGAATTGAAAGGCATTGCTTTCACGTGTATTTGTACCCATGCTTAATGCATTGGTAGGCTGTCGGTCGGTCCCTCAGTATAGCGCAAAAACCACAGTAGGTGAAATTGACCCTTAAGATACATCACAGTAGGTGAAATTGGCCTACTGAGACCGTGGGTGAAACTGGAATAGGTGAAACTGGAATAGGTGAAATTGGAATAGGTGAAACTGGAGTAGATGAAACTGGAATAGGTGAAACTGGATGTCCCCCAAAGAGGTACGTAGGCATAAACTAGTGCCAAATGAGGCTTCTTTTTTTTCTTTTGGTAGTACAAATCTGTTGAAATGAAAACTTGTCTTAGAGACTAACTCACCATCCACTATTGATAGAATCTTTTCACCCAGTACCATGCTCTTTTTTTCTTTCTTTCTTTCTTTCTTTCTTTTTTCACAGTGAATAAGAACGCCTGACAAATCACAGTAATAATTTGAACATGCCGGATGTAGCGACAACAAGGAAAGAAAAAGAAGCGCTCCTGTTTATTGACTGCAGTAATGAAAATAAAACCATATGCATTATATTTTTATGAGGTAGGCTACTATGAAAAGTTAAGCAGAAAAAATGAATACTCCCTATTCGTT
>CM065736.1:53798329-53818329 GCA_033310375.1 Conus canariensis
ACCATCTAACCAGTAGGACTATGTTCAGTGGCAACATCCACAACACAGGAGAGAGCTCTGTGCACCTAATAATAATAATAATAAATACTTATATAGCGCCTATTCTCGGCTAGAGACCAAGCTCTAAGCGCTTTACAATCAACACTCGTTTACACAACGGGCTACCTACCTGGGTAGTGCCGACTGAAGAGCTGCTAGCTGGCGCTTCATTCAGTCGTTTCCCGTGTCATCCAGTCAGTATCATTCAATATCGATCACTCACTTTCCTTACTTCCTTCATTCTTTCCATTTCTCACGCAGGGTGCATGCTATGTGTAACGTGTCATCCATACCAACAGCCAAACTGGCCTGCTCTTCCGAAAGTTGGTGATGGGATTTATGTGTGTGCAAGATGTTATGCGTGCGTTCACACACGGAACCTCGGTTTATAGTCTCATTCGAAGGACTGTATGGGAAATGGAGTCAGAACCAATGTTAACTCCGAGGGAAAAATCCCCCTGTACCGAAACGCCCCGGCAGAGGTTCAAACCCGCAACCCAGGATCACCAAGATTACAAGTCCGGCGCTCTACCAACTGAGCTATTCCGGCTCCCCTTTCCTTGGGGCAACACCAAATCAAGCTAAGTTCCTGTATACACACTAGACTCCAACTCAAATTAACAAGGCGTTCCGACTCTTTATGATGAGATAAAGTGGGGGAAACCCAGCCTAACCAACACCATGCTTAATTTCATTGAAACATGAATGATCTGTATGTTTCAAACTTGTAAACAAAACTACAGTTTTGTGTATGAAACTGCATTGAAGTCAGTGTGTTTGTTGTTCATACATCATTTCAAGTTTGAATCCATTTGTTATCCTGTTACTTGGTGCACAAGTAAATTACACCTGTCCATTCTTGAGTTTTTCTAACAGTTCCAAGTAAAATGAAATATTTCTTCCAATGACTAGTACCAGGAAGTTGCTCCTTCCATCACAAGTAAATGAGAGGTTGGAGGTGAATTTTGATAGACACTGCTGTATAATTTTAATAGAGAACACACTCTGACTCACAGAGGACAACACCCTCCATCCATATTCATCACGCTGTGCGGAAGAAGTACTGGATGCATGTGGAAAGACAGTGGAAGAAGTACTGGATGCATGTGGAAAGACAGTGTCGGGTGTTTGTGCGAACAAAATGCAAGGTGTCTGCGCAAAAGAAGTATATGAGGTGACTGTGAAAGAAGTACAGGGTGTGTGGTGTCCACACAACATAACATGACTATAACATAGGGATAGATTTTTGAAAGATTGTCTGTTAAAGAAGTAAACGTTGTCTGTAAAAGATGGTGTCTACAAAAGAAGAGTACAATGTCTGTAAATGAAGTACTGGGTGTCTATGCAGGTGGTATTGGGTGTCTGAAGAGGGAAGGAGGATTTTGCAAGAAATCAAGATGAGATGCTTGAGCAGGGAATGAAAATGAAGTGCCCAGTGTTTGGAAGGGAAGATCAGATAGTCGACAACTGGGTCAAATGATTTTGAATTGTCCACCAAAAAAACTGAACTAGTCTTGTGTAATGTATCCAATGGGCACACTCATGGTGTACATCATCAGCATACAAAAAATATTTTTCAGTTTCAAATTCTACAGTCCTTCATGCCCTGGAGTCAGTTTTGGTTTCCTTACCACATTCATTGCAGAGGTGAGTTCACGTCCATGTATCAGCAAGCTCATGGGGACAGTCACTGGATGGATGTAGTGGAGCCCTCCAGAAGGGAATGCTTACTCACAGAGCAATTATTGTCGTCATCTGTGGGCTTAGAAGGAGGCATCCTGTTTATTATTATTATCATTATTAAGAGTACTTACATAGTGCCTATCCTCAGCTAGATACCAGGCTTTACAATCAACAATCATTCAGTCAATACAGTTCACCCAGTTTCCTTCCTTTGTTCTTTCGACTTTTCATGCAAGATGCATGCTGTGTAACATGTCATCCATACCAACGGCCAAACTGGCCTTCTCTTCCGAAAGTTGGTGATGGGATTTTATGTGTGTGCACGATGTTATACATGCATTCACACATGAAACCTTGGTTTACAGTCTTATTCGAAGGACTTTTTAGGAAATGGAGTCAGAACCAATGTTGACTCCGAGGAAAAAATCTCCCTGTACCGAAACAGCCCGGCAGAGATTCGAACCCGCAACCCCAGGATCACCAAGATTATAAGCCTTTACCACCTGTGCTACTCCCGCACCATGAATAGGCTAGATTAGAACAGACATCTCTGAATACCATGCAGGTGACACAGCAAAAGTGCAGTGTCTGCTCTGGCGAGTTGCATCATGACAGCTTTACTGGCCTCTGTGGATCGCTCATACCAGGGCTGTGACAGGACGCATCTGGGTGTGGTTGTGTTTGGGAAAACCAGAAAGAATGGCATGGTCAGTGGGGCACAGACATTTGAGACAGCACTAAAAAAAAAAAAGAAGATAAAACTTGAAGTCTAGTCATTTTGTTCATTCATACTTCTCACAACTTCATATTTCATATCAATATGATGTTAACTTTTTCACAACTTCATATTTCATATCAATATGATGTTAACTTTTTCACAACTTTATATGTCATACAACCATGATGTTAGCTTTGTTATATAAGTGCGTGAAGGGTGTCTGAAATGGAAGGATAAAATCCAGGAAGCCTGAGGCATTTCTATTGGAAATACCAGGACGCTTAAATAAGAAGTAAAGATATCCACACACACACACACACACACACACACACACACACAAGCCAAATCAAGGCAGTTTCTGTGAAGATGTAGGACATCTATGAAATTGCCAGCAAAGAAGTACAGGCATCTTCAACAGAAATTAGATGTCTGCTAAAGGCAAAAAAAAAAAAAGAAGAAAATCTGTGGAAAAAGAGATGCACATCTATATAGTGGGAAGACTGTAAATGTTAGGAAAAAAAAAAAAAAAATCTTTTTGAAAAAGACTGTATGGTGGATGAACAATTAATCACAAAAATGGAACACCAGACACCTTGCTGTCATAGTATTTTTTGTTCATTTTAATTTCAAATCAATTATGTTCTTCTCCCAACTAAATCAATTTCTTTTAAATGCAGCAATCAACAGCTGTATCCCACTGTTTCATTCAAATCAAAAACATACATTTCTGTCAAGGATTTGAAATCTTCCATAATTTCCAGGCTATACACTGCACCATTATGTAAGCCGCAACACTCCAATTTTTTTGTTTCAATAAGAAAAAGAAAGCACACACAAACCGCCGCCAATTGATAGGTGCAAGAAAATATCAGTGAAAACAGATTAACGCAAACGGCGAAGCAAAGCCTGTGTATTCTGAGGTGTGACCATCGTGAGCTGGCAAGCAAACAAAAAAGGACAACAAGGAAAAAAGATTAGCTACTCACAGTCGTTTAAGTTGTTTTTCTCAGTTGCACTGAAATTACTGAAGGACATGTCTTTAGTGTCAGATATGAGGGGTTTAAAGTACTCTTCACTAACACCGGCCATGTTCTCTCCCCAGTTGTCCGTGCTGTGACTCCAGTGTTGTCTGTCATCAACACTGTCACTATGCCTGTTTGTTTTTCTAACTGTTAACAACTGTGGATTGCTACAATCTTTTTTTAATCAGGAAATTTGCTGCACTGAACATGCCACCATCAGACCATTGACTTGAACTGATGAGCGGTTGCCTTTTTGGAGATCTGGATCGATAGCCCTCAATTTGACATCCACGTCTCAAACGTGGCATTTTGACTTCAGCCTGTCTGCTTGATCGTGTGGCGCTGGAGAATAACCTGATCAAGCAAAAATAATATTCAGCAATCGTTGATGATGCTGGTATTGAGTGTCATTTTTGCCTGAATCATTCTTTCTGAGGTCAGTGGTCAAATTCGTTTCCTGAAAATATTTGTTTTTAAGTTTGTTAGACGAAAAGCAGATTAGGAGAAGGTAATGTTAAGGCAAGCTAAGAACAGGATAGGAAAAATCCACAAATAGGCCAGTGCCAGTGTAGTAGCCACTGGTATTAGAGTTTTGGGAAAGAGTAGCAGCTCATAGCTTGGAAATTACCTTGCATGTATTCATACACACAACAGAAAACCAATGCAACAATCACTCTTTTCTGAAGGGTCCTAAAAGACCACAGAGAAAGGGAGCTGGCAATAACTTATGACAATTTTTCATTTTTCCACATTCCTGGGAACTGCCTAATCAAAATTAACTGCTCTGGGCAATTATTTGTACAACAAAACTATTGCAAGAACACTTTGTTCTCCAATACAGACCATCTGAAAGTTCTCTCTCTAAATTCCAAAACTTTACCACCAAGGACAAAGGTTGAATCAGTACTAGTCTTCCAATCCATCCTTGTTATTCTGCTGTGTTCTTTAATTCATCACACAAAGAATAGGCAATTGTGTGCTGATGTGAGCAGCACTGACATTCAATTAAACACACAGTGAAAATGATTCAACCCGAGCACTCAAAACCTGTCACCTCTCAAGAGATAACATCACAAATACTTAACCTGAATTTCTTATTGTCATAACTTTGCAAGAATGGGAAGATTTTTCCAAGTAAGAGGACATATAACATCATCCTAGTCCATTCAGACTGCTTCCATTCAGGATATCTCTGAAGTTTCGCACAGTTCTGAAAAATCATGGAATGATCGACTAGTTTCCAGCATTCACCAGCTCACTGCAAGATATGATCATCTGTAAATCAGTGGTATGCATCAGGCATCGATCTCCACAGAACAGATTCTGCAAACCATGTTTGATGTTTGAACATCAGCGTGACCCATAGTTCATCAATGACATTGGAACAGCCCATCCGACGACACAGGGCCCCTTCAGGACTGTCAGCACATTAGAAAAACCAGTTCTGTCCTGATAAATCAACACTCATAAACACAAAACTATTTACAAAACATATACATTAAATTGCAAATGTTGTGTTTTATCTATTAACCTCCACAAGGCTGATAAACCAGACCATGCTGAGAATATCTATTAACGTCCACAAGGCTGATAAACCAGTAATATTTCATGAATTATCTCCCTTAGATTTCAAACAGATGGTTAAACATTAATATTCTTCATAAATCATCTCAGATTTAAAACAGTTAGTTACAAATTAAGAAGAAACACAACAGTGCCACATAAAAACATTGAACAAAGAAAACATATGGCTATATGCAAACTGAAGAACAGACAGCTAGAGTCCAGCTGGACAATCCACAGTCTTACCACACACTCCCCTGATACAATGTTGGCGTGTTATCAATTCAACAAGACAGGAGGAAAAAAAAATAAAAGGCAATGCAGCCCTGCAAGAGTAGAGGCAGGAAAGTGGGCCACAAAGGCGTAAAAACAGCACCCATCTTTTTCTTCCTCCCACCAATCACATGATGTATAAAGAGTAAACAACAATCATGAATGCTTCTGTAGAGTGACATCTCCAGTAAGAAAAGAAGCTTTTGGAGTTTTACAAGAAATATATGGAAGAACAGAAAATCCAGCTGGAAAAAAAAAAAAGAAAGCATAACATTTTATAAATCTACACTTCCATAATCATCTATGCACAATAATATTTGCATAAATGTTCATACATAATACTAATAAACAATGAAATATCCGAAACATCATGTTGGTGTTAGTGTACACTGTCACTTATGAGTCTCAATTGTAAAAAAAAATAGTAGGCCTAAATGGCAAACTATCCTTATTATTGAAATCAACATGTAAATAAACAAATAAGAAGCAAAACAGAGAGAGAGAACTGACTGCCTGATGTTCATTTTTTCATATTGTACGCAGTCACACAAACATTCTGTCCTTGACAATTGCATTCGTTTGTCAACACTCTCTTCTGTCAACTGCTTGCTTTACTCTGAACATTCTTTCAGCAGTTAATTGCTGACTGTGGACATTTTTGTTTTGCAGTTTATTAATTCTATTTCAACAATGACAAATTACGTTACATGTTTCTAGAATTGCACATAATGTTTAGTTTACAGAACAAAAAACATATTTTTAACACATATCTGCACCTATAAAATGAAGTAATTTAACCAATAAAACAAACTATAACCAAGCAAACAGAAAAATCATAAAGAAAACAACATAGAATGATAGAGAAAAAAAAAATCACAGAAAATCCATGGACAAAATAACATAAAACAAGACAATAACAAAAAGACGATACATCTCTTCCATGATGTCAAACGCTCCAATGTCACACGTTTAAAGATAAGCAAATTATCTGATATATAAAGCATGCCCTGTCTGTCTACTTGTGTGTCTGTCTATGCGAGGTCTGTCATCACTGTTCCCTCCACATATCCACAGCTTTTATCTGATTTGTTCCACATTGGCATGGTGACTAATTAGCTTACTGGGCAGATCAGGAGTGAAATATTTTTGTGCTAGATAGTCACAACAGTCGAATTTTTCTTATGTGGCCTTCATGGTAAAGTGAAGAAACGTCAGGAACGGAAAGAAGTCTGACATGCCTTGCCGCTGGCATCCTCATACATACAAAAATACAACATGCTTACTCTCAACTGGAACAGCTCACCTGGGAGAGTGTTAGACTGAAGATCTGAAGTCCCTGGTTAAATCCCGAGTTCCAAACCTTTTTTATTTTTATTTTTCCTTCAAGGGATTTGAGAAGTTCCGTATCAAAGGGGAAGGCTGAGGGGTGGCATAGGGTGGGAGGGGGAAAGGGCAACACGGCATAGAGGAAGGAAGAACAAGGAGGGGAAGGAGGACATGGGGAGGGGGGGAGGGGGACAAGGAGTGAAGGAAGAAAGATGACGGGAAGGAGAAGAGGAATGGAGGACAGGGATTGGAGGAAGGGGAGGAGAAGGGGGACTGGAGAGGGGAAGGAAGGAGGGAACAAGGGTGGAGGGAGGGCAGGTATGGAACAACCACTAACTATGAATATATACTGAACATATCAACTTCTACTGATTTACCATTTCCAATATTCTTTCATTACGAAAAAAAAAAAAAAAAAAAAAAAAGAAAGCCTTCTAGCTTATTGCTTGCACTGAATTTGGCTCACATGACAGATGCATTATAGCTCCAAACAAAAAAAATGCACAAGTTAAACTGTTAAAACACATTTCACCTTTCACTCTCACACCCAAGTGTGCTTCTAACAACACATTTTGGTTCCAAACACAACAGATCCAAACTTATTTAGCACAACTTGAAAAAGTTGGTCCTAAATAAGAAAAAAAAATGCCCACATGTATAAAACAAAAAATCAACAGAAAAAAATGAGAGAAAAAAAAAAAGGAAACTTCAGTAGCATTAATTTTTTGACCTCTGACCCACCTGTATCTGCATGCCAGCCATCATCCACAACTACCTATCCTCTTATCACCGTACGAGAGTGACCTTACATTGCATTCCCATAGCGGGTATTTGGGGAGATTTTCAGCATTCAGACATGTTTTAAGGTGGCTGCTAACGCAAAGCTACCCATCATTTGTAAAACACTATGATATGAGCCTATAATGTTTGAAAATATTGTTTCTCAGCTTGGTTTGAGTGTGACTGTGAGGGACAGAGGTGGAGGGTTGTCCATTTAACAGGACTGTGAACAATTTTGCTACCCAGGTGCTGCTGAATTAATAAGGATGGCTTACAAGCTTGATGGAACACACACACACACACACACACACACACACACACACACACACACACACACACACACATACATACATAAACACACATGTACACACACACACACACACACACACACCAGAAACACATATACTGGGAACAAAATGAAGACTAAACAAAACAAAATCAAATGTGACTATACCCTCTTTACAGCAATGAGCATTACACACACTTACACACACACACACACACACACACACACACACACACACACACACACACACCCCCCATAGATAACAGAAGTGAACGTAAGTCCTCACTGACCACAACACACTTGTAAAACCCGACACTTTCTGTCTTTACACTGTAATATCTCCATGACTCTCTCCCCTGCTTCTCCGACACCAATCTTTCCACTACTTCCACCAAACATGCAAAAGACAGTCCTATCTTATTTAGCATACTTGGTCAAAAAGATCCATTCTTATATACCAAATCTTGTGGCACAGGCACACTGGTGTCGTTGATCAATTGACAAGCACTTTGCATCTCAAGAGAACAACTGAATAAAAAAGAAAACAAAAGACCAAAGACAAAATCAAATCAAGCATGGAGACAAGAGAGAAACCACTAAAAATGTACACCTTTCAACCTGGAAAATGTAAGCAATGATAACAACGACTTCTAACAGTCTGCAAATTCAAGCCTGCTGATTTTCTTTTTCCTTTTTTTTTTTTTATACTAATCCCTACTTTTAATCAAATGCTGTCAATTTACAGAAAATGATTCCACAGAAATCACAGCTCCCTTGACAGTTTGGAAACACCTGACATATTTCTGTAAGTAAGTACACATATTGAAGCTGATTCTACCTACATTACCTGAGCAAAGGTGTTGAATCAGATAGTACTGTTGACTGTATCAAGGTACACATGACAAAATGATTAACCATTACTTTATTCAAGCATATAAATTCCAGCGCCAATTTCTTCTTCAAGGTACAAATGTTAGAATCAGTACCAGTTCTTTTGATCAAAGCACTCAACATGTAAAACCAGGTCATGAATATTTCATCGGAGTGAGCCATTGCCTGTTTATTTCCTCAGAGTATCATTGTCTCAGACGGCACCATTTACCCAAAGTTAAGATAAGTCTTTTGGCAGGCATTTTCGTTGTCCTGAGTGTTGTTTATCTTGCCTGAAGAAGACCTAAGAGGTCATTGGTTTTTTGTTGTTGTTGTCGTACCCTGGCTAAAAGACTCCACGGAACAGCCGAAGCACTTGAACACTATGGTACAAATGCATCAGCTGGGGATGAGAACATTACGTGTGTGACCGTTTTTGATTACCCTGCCTCATGGGCAGCCACACTCCGACTTCAAGGGATTTTGGAGACTGATAATGTTATGCTAGGAGCTTGTCACGACTGAAGGCAATCCCCGCATAACTATGCAGAGCATAACAACATTTTGATGTAGCCTTGGTGTTCTAGCCTATGTCAATTGGTATGACACAGCCTTAAGCCAAGGAGGGACCTAAGAGGTCGAAATGCACCATGTTTTGTCTTGTGACAAAACCATGTTATCTGGTGGAGTTCTTTCATATACCTTTTAAAAATTTGTTTAAATTTCCACATGCAAGTCACCTCACTTTGCAATGGGCATTATCTGTTCAGTTGCTGTATCAAACACCATGTATAAGATGGACAATGTTTTTTTTTCTTTTTTTTTAAGAAAACTGTTGCCATAATAAATTACTACTGCAGAGAGAATGTTTTGTTTCTCTTACATACAACTGGAATGATACTGAAATGTCTTCACGTTCTGACAGGAATTATACACTGAGGTAGACAAATCCTCAGAAAAGATTTTCTGTTTCTTCGACATACTCCTCAGCTCTACCTGGGGAGAACAGGTTAATTTCTCTCACATGCCATCTGCAGAAATACAAAAGAAAAAAAAAAATCTTCATTCCATTACAGCGTCCATTTATTCTATCAAACCAGAGGAACTGAAGTAATCAAAAAAACAGCAGCACAAATGTTACGGTCCGCAGCATTCCCAGTATCACAGTTTGGAAGTTGTGGGGTTGGCGCTGCCCTTGATGGGGGTGTTGACGAAGTCACGCCAGAAGGAGGGACGCTCCAGCACTTTGTCTCCCTGCATCATGGCGCTGTACAGGTTCTTGTAGATCTATGGGAAACAGACGGCATAAATAGTGTTAAAACAGACTGTTGATTTGGACCCTCTGTGTGTGTGTGTGTGTGTGTGTGTGTGTGTGTGTGTGTTGTGTGTGTGTGTGATGTGTGTGTGTGTTCGGTGTGTTTGTGTGTGTGTGTGTGTGTGTGTGCACATGTGTGTGTGTGTGCCTGCGTGCATGCCTCTGTGTGTGTGTCTGTTTGCACGCATGCGTGCGTGCATGCATGCATGCATGTGTATGTAAGTGCATGTATCTTCACAAATTATGTACATAAGTGCGCATTTGTCCTTTTCCCACATCTACCTAATATGAAATGACAATCTTTAGCCTGCATGCATATAACCAGGTGTAACAGCCAAGCTTTAATCACTGGACTCTCAGTCTCTTGGATTCCATGAAATGGCAGACAGCACATGTGTGTGGTCCTGTTCATGCACCCAGTCAAGCTGCCGCATGTTAACTATTCCACATTCACCAGCCGCGTGGCGAAGTGGTTAGCGTCACGACTCCCGGCTGGGAGGTCGTGGGTTCGAATCCCATCAGAGTCATGTGGGTTTTTCTGCCCCGACCGGCTCCTACCCAGAGTTGAGTTTGCGCGGATTCAGTTGGGAAGACTGGGACCACACAGTCAAGTTTCATCCACTTAATGGATGCGTTTCTGAGAGTGTTGCTCAAATTTCTTGACCAACACTGCAGGTGCCTGTATCTCTCGGGCCTGGCTGACGCCGGGATATATTATGAAAGGAAACGCAGAGTACAGCCCTGTCATGTAGTCTCAGACTGAAATGGAAATCCGTAGCATCATCTTAATCATCCCATTCTCACCCGATCAGCATAATAAAAAGTCTCAAATTCTATGGCCCTTCATGCCTGCTCTCATGGTGACCTCAGTTTTGATGTCCTCTCCACGTCTGTGGCCTTGGTTTGGTTCCGTCGGGGTCACCGGTATCGGCAAGTCCATGGGGGCTGTCGTTGGACGTGGTGGCGCCCTCCGAGGGAGAGCTCACTCACGCCGGCTCCGCGACTAAGCAATTATGTTGTCAGTAGGGGCTTAGTAGGTGGTGTCCTGCGTATGTTAGATCAGAACAGGCGCCACTGAACACCACCGAAGTGACTCGGCAGCAGTGCAGTGTCTCCTCCGGTGGGTTGCCTCTTGACGACTTGACATTGACTGCTCCCTGTTGATTGCTGGTGCCGGGCGCGGCGGGGCCAACCGGGCTGTGGCTGTGGGCGGGGTGTCGGAATGAGCGCGTGGGTGCACTGCCTCTGAGGTGGCGCAGAGGTTGGGACAGCAAAAAAAGAAAAAAAAAAAACAAAACTATTCCACGTTCAATGTCTGTGTTTGGCGAGTTTTGGAAACAGAAAGCATCAGGAGAGTTGGAAAGGAGACATCCGCCCAGCCTTGTATGCATGGATGCTTGTGAAGTCCAACACCACTAATGAAGATGTTTTTCAGGCTGATGGCATAACATCAAATGAAATGCTGTGAAAATGTCAAGGACACAAAACACAAGAGTGCCCTGGTTGTTGGGGGCATGTCATTTCAACCCTAATTACTAGCTTTTTTTAGGTGGTTACACAGTAAATTAGTCCCCTGTCAACCAGATTTTTTTTTCTTAATAAAATTTGGACTAACAATTTTGGCGTAGTAATTTTCTTCTTTTTTTTCACACAGTAACCCAGTTTTAATAAGTTCATCTGGCAATCTAGAATATTGGTTTGGTTTACACTGTTTCAAACGATGTGGATAACCTGGACCCACGCTCAGTGCTCTGCCTTATCCAATTACCCCTCTTTAAAGTGTGGGGTTCACCAGATTCCATGCTTCATCAGAACTGTGATTCCCAAATGACTTGACTCATCAGTTCTCCCCCTTTTGAGGCAAGACATCAAAATTTGCTGCCTAAAAATAAATCAACGTTTTTGAAAGATACCTAAAATATCATTGAAACAGCTTGAAATGGTTCCAGAAATAATTACTTTTGCATGTGGATACTGGGTACTCAGAAAGCAAAGTAAGGTTTCTGGGTCATTATCTGAGGTTCAACTGCAAACAAAGTTTAAATAAGGAAAGTGAACAAATTATAATCCAGTGTTAATACTATCCAAAACCAAGCAAGGAAGTCTGACAAAAAAAAAAAAAGAAACAACAGCATTCCACTATTGCTCACATCACTGAAGCAAACAAAAATAAACATGCCTCCCATCAGCACAACAGATAAAAACACACTTCCCATCAGTGGAACAAACAGTATCTTTGTCTCTGGAAGCAATACGACTATTCTAACAAAATTCTAGATATCATCTAATGACATATTTTACTCCATGTCAGCAAATTTTGGTGTCTGTACATGAGAAAGGACCTAAATAATCAGTTACTTCATTTGCATGTCTGATGAA
Source organism: Conus canariensis (assembly GCA_033310375.1). Taxonomy (NCBI): domain Eukaryota; kingdom Metazoa; phylum Mollusca; class Gastropoda; order Neogastropoda; family Conidae; genus Conus; species Conus canariensis. The sequence continues at coordinate 53,810,584 of CM065736.1, forward strand.
TTGCGGGTCATGATAGATCCATGCTTTAAAGAGCAGAAATCAGACATCACAGCACACCAAGTGTAAGTCCAGGTTGAACCGCATCGTCTGTTAAAATATAAACTCTTAAGGACTTCTGACAAGTACAGGTCCACCAGCACCCCTAACATCTGAAGAAGGATGAACACTGTACAAACGCACAGTCTGTAAAATGTATGGGTACTGGGGGACCTGCCACGTCCAGACTGTGTAGTCAGCACCAACACCTGGTGAAGGCTAACCATAAATAATACTGATTTAGGATGATTGAGAGATAAGCCCAGTCTGAAAATTGGTTTGAAGCTGAAGGACAAGCATCATTCTCCTTTTGGGCACCTTTAAAACAGTATTTAACACTCCTTAATCTTCTGCTAGAAGTAAACATTTTACACTCATCACTAGAGCTCACTTTTCTTCATGTGGATGTGATGCGGGCATGTGATTTGAACCTGCTCTTATTATTCATTTCAGCCGAACAATTTTTCCTTCCTTTTCTTTTCTTTTTTCTTTTCTTCAGGTTGTCTCATCCTCCGTGCCACCTCAGAGGCCGTGCATCCACAGCACTCATTTCAGCTCCTCCATCCAAATCCATAGCTTGGCTCGTTCTACCTCAGCCACAGGTGCTGTCCATGTCAAGTCATCATGAGGCAACCCACCAGAGGAGACACTGCACTGCTGCCGAGTCACTTCGGTGGTGTTCAGTGCTGCCTGTTCTGAGCCAACACACTCAGGACACCACCTACTAAACCCCCTACTGATGACAATAACTGCTTAGTTGAAGAGGCAGCATGAGTGAGCTCTTCCTCCAGAGGGTGCCAGCATGTCCGTCCATAACAGTTCCCATTATCTGGCCAATACTGGTGACTTCAACGAAACCTCACCCCGAGCATACACATGGCGATGAAACAGAAACTGAGGTCACCATGTGAGCAGTGCATCAAGGCCATAGTATTTGAGTCTTTTTCTTTTTCCCCCAATGCTGACTGACGGGGTTGTCATTAATGACGATGATGCTTCAGATTTCAGTCATCAACGTATATCCAGTGTCTTCACAGAGCTGTAATCTGGTCCCTCAGTGCAACACATACTCACCTCTCCGTCCGAAGCACCGATGGGAGAGTTGAGGATGAAGTCAGTAGGAGCCAGGACATCCACCAGACTAACGGCGTCGTCCTTCAGTTCTCCGCACAGCCGCAGGATGGCTTCTCGGATGATCCGTGGGGCGCTGCCACCGGTGATGTAACCACCTGCACAGGGGCTGATTTTTTTTACTGCATGCACGCCCAAAGTGATTTTTCTTCTTTTCCTCCTTCGCTATATGTACATACACATACAGATGCTATTGGGAGGGAAATCCTGGTGGCTTCTTTCAGCTCTGTTTACTTGAACAAGTATACCGTCCTTACTATCCATTTCATTCTTGTTCTTTTCGTCTTATCATTATTAAAAAAAAAAAATCAGTTCAGTTGGAAACTTTAGCCAACATATTTGGGGGGGTGAAAGTCTTAGCTTTTTCCTTTTTCCTTGTTTTAAGTTTGCTTGTTACTTTTTTCTGTTTTGCATCCAAATTTTGTTTTTCGAACTTTTTTTTCCCCCAACGAGTATGCAGTCTTAGATAACACCACATTGATGTGTTATACTTATCTTTTTGTTGTTGTTGTTGTTAATCAATTCTTCTGTTTTTTAAACACCAAATCATGAATGCAAATGATTTCACTCTTTTTTTCTTCTCCCCCCCTCTCTCCCTTCTGTCTTCACGCTCTCTCCTCCATGCTCAACTTCTCTCTCTCTCTCTGTGTCTTGGTCCCTGTTTCAAGTCGAGATCAGAGCTGAGATTCACAACCTACCATGTTATAAGTTTGTGCACAGTTATAAACTTTGACAATAAAAAATAAATAGGTGGATGGATGGACGTAGATAGATAGATAGATAGATAGACAGATAGATATAGATAGATAGATGGATAGATGGATGGATAGATAGATGGATAGATAGATGGATAGAGAAAGAAAGAGAGAGAGGTTTACAGATATGTACAGATATCTATCTGTCTCTCTCTGTCTCTGTACCCCTCTCTCTCTCTCTTCATATTAAAATGTTGCTGAATCAGCACTTGATCCAGTAACACAGACATCTAAAGTGTATGATATGTACACGATTTGCACTTCTCAATTAAAAAGCAGTAACCATGAGGTACTTACCTATGGCTGTCCCAGTGTTTGAGCTCCCTATACACTCAAGTGTCAGTCGCTGTCCCTTCACACACAGGCTTATCCCATCAAACGTGGGTTACAGTAAACAACTGCCAGTCCCTGTCTCACCTTGGTAGAGAGTGGTCAGATGTTTCTCCAGACTCCACAGACCATACAGGGCGCACATCCGTCGCAGCACCGGCTGCAGCTGGGCAGGAGTGGCCTCACCGTCCTTCTCTTCCAGGATGCCAATGAAACGGCGCAGAGCATCGTGCTGTTGTTCACAGGAAACAATCAACGTACTGTAGTTCATAAAGGGTTTTATCCCCAACACATCTCTGAAAATAGAACAAACACTGGGACAAACAGAGAGAGGGGCAATGTCACTATTCGACAATACTGAACAATAACAACAATAAGAACATCATATTTTTCTGTCACTTTGTCGTCTGCACAAACCTCATCATACAAATCTTCCATTCAAAGTTGCAGTGATGATACAAAAGTTGCGGTGGTGATTCTGACAACAGCATTACTTCCATACTGCTCCTTCCAGCTCTCTCAAACACACCCACACGCAGCAGGCTATCCTGCCTCAGCTCCAACACCATAGTCCACAGAAAGCAGTCAATATCAGTCATCATGAGGCAACCCGCCAGAAGAGACACTGCTCTGCTGCCGAGTCACCTCAGTGGTGTTCAGCGATGCCTGGTCTGATCCAACATGTCCAAAACACCACCTGCTCTGCCCCCTGCTGACAACAATCGCTTCATCGCACAGTAAGTGTTAGTGGATGTCCCTCCCAGAGGGCAGCACCACATCCGTGCAATGACAGTTCCCATGAACTTTCACAGTATCAAAGACGTTCACATAAACTCACCATCATCATGGATATTCAATGGAAACAGAAGCTGCAACAGAGTTCACAGTGACAGCACGGCAAAAGGGGTGCAGGCCTTAATACTTTTTTTTTAACGATGATCAGTGAGAATGAGGATGATAAAGAGGAAACAGTGGAATTCCACACTGGACTGAGGCAGCATAAAAGCGCTGTGCTCTATTTTCTTTGCATAATATACCTGACGGCAAGCATTGTCTCACTGAATGTGTAGTGCCCCTCCCAACATCTCCACCACTGCCCTACTCTTTACCTCGATGTAGGCGAGGGCGAGGGAGCGGCAGAAGTAGGCCTGACTGTTGTTGCGAGCAGTGAAGCCGTCCTTTCCGCTGGCCAGCTGACCTTTGAGTCGCTCGTTGCTGTCCTTCAGCAGGTGACACACCAGCCACTTGTAGGCATCCAGACACACTGCCCACACAGGCAGCTCTTTTAAACCCGTTGTTCATGGAAAGCACCCATTACATCTTTTTTTTTTTTTGATGTCATATCTTATTTCAACACTTAAGAACAAATCACAAATAAGGAATACAAAACACATACTTATCATAGTAAGACTATAATAATAACAACAAAACATACTCATCATTATTATCATCATCATCATCGACATCATCAACATCATCACCTTGCTACTACTGTGATGACTATAACATGGTTTTTTTTTCCTTGGTTAGATCAGTGAGCTTCACTGTTGATGAGATTTGTGCTTATGTGACCACTCTAATCCCTGGTCGGTTTCAAAAGTGGGGTGACTGCAGGTAGAAACTGAAACAAGAGAAAAAAAAAACCCTGAATTACTGCTCAGCCAAAATGCACTAACAAACAAATAAAAAAAAAAATAAACACAATGCTTCTTGACCTGTTTGGTCTTCTTCATGCAAGACAGATCATTTTCACCCCAGACCAAATTTTGCAGTCACTTTGAGGAGACAAGTGACAGTCCATCCTTCATTTTTGTTCTTTTGAATGTTATTTGTCTTGCCTGCAGGAGACCAAACTGGTCGAAACACACACTGTGTTTGTTTTGTAATTTGTTTGTCCTTTCGTTTGGTGGAACAGTTTCTGTTTCTCCTCTCATATCCATTCCATCATCACAACAGCCAAATTCTGACACTGGGGACTGACTTCAACATTCCAAGGGTGGAGTCTGTATAAATAACAACACATGAACTAGAAACTGTCCATAAAGCATGTATGATTTTGAGATGTTCATATAAACAGTCAGGCAGAGCTATCAGGTAATACGACTTTTTTTTTTTTTTTTTTTTTTGGGGGGGGGGGGGGGGGGGTTGGATCCTGATGTCTTTTCCTTTACTCTGAAGCATGCCTCCTCTTCCCTATCAGACCCCTTCCCCACTACCCTTCTCCCCACTCCCATCATCCCACCCCTCCTTCTCACCTTCGTCACCTGCCCCAGACCACCTTGCTCAAACACATGAACACTTTAACTGGCTTTTCTTTTCTCTGTCACCTGCCCCAGCCACCTTGCTCAAACACATGAACACTTTAACTGGCTTTTCTTTTCTCTGTCACCTGCCCCAGCCACCTTGCTCAAACACATGAACACTTTAAATGGCTTTTCTTTTCTCTGTCACCTGCCCCAGCAAACCTTGCTCAAACACATGAACACTTTGACTGGCTTTTCTTTTCTCTGTCACCTGCCCCAGCCACCTTGCTCAAACACATGAACACTTTAACTGGCTTTTCTTTTCTCTGTCACCTGCCCCAGCCACCTTGCTCAAAAACGTGAACACTTTAACTGGCTTTTCTTTTCTCGTCACCTGCCCCAGCCACCTTGCTCAAACACATGAACACTTTGACTGGCTCAAACACATGAACACTTTGACTGGCTTTTCTATTCTCTGTCACCTGCCCCAGCCACCTTGCTCAAAACAATGAACACACTTTTGTACCTGGGCTCAAACACATGAACACTTTGACTGGCTTTTCTTTTCTCTGTCACCTGCCCCAGCAACCTTGCTCAAACACATGAACACTTTGACTGGCTTTTCTTTTCTCTGTCACCTGCCCCAGCAAACCTTGCTCAAACACATGAACACTTTGACTGGCTTTTCTTTTCTCTGTCACCTGCCCCAGCAAACCTTGCTCAAACACATGAACACTTTAACTGGCTTTTCTTTTCTCTGTCACCTGCCCCAGCAAACCTTGCTCAAACACATGAACACTTTACTGGCTTTTCTTTTCTCTGTCACCTGCCCCAGCAAACCTTGCTCAAACACATGAACACTTTGACTGGCTTTTCTTTTCTCTGTCACCTGCCCCAGCAAACCTTGCTCAAACACATGAACACTTTGACTGGCTTTTCTTTTCTCTGTCACCTGCCCCAGCAAACCTTGCTCAAACACATGAACACTTTAACTGGCTTTTCTTTTCTCTGTCACCTGCCCCAGCAAACCTTGCTCAAACACATGAACACTTTAACTGGCTTTTCTTTCTCTGTCACCTGCCCCAGCAACCTTGCTCAAACACATGAACACTTTAACTGGCTTTTCTTTTCTCTGTCACCTGCCCCAGCAACCTTGCTCAAACACATGAACACTTTAACTGGCTTTTCTTTCTCTGTCACCTGCCCCAGCCACCTTGCTCAAACACATGAACACTTTGCCTGGCTCAAAACACCATGAACACTTTGACTGGCTTTTCTTTCTCTGTCACCTGCCCCAGCCACCTTGCTCAAACACATGAACACTTTGACTGGCTCAAACACATGAACACTTTGACTGGCTTTTCTATTCTCTGTCACCTGCCCACAGCAAACCTTGCTCAAACACATGAACACTTTGACTGGCTTTTCTTTTCTCTGTCACCTGCCCCAGCAAACCTTGCTCAAACACATGAACACTTTGACTGGCTTTTCTTTTCTCTGTCACCTGCCCCAGCAAACCTTGCTCAAACACATGAACACTTTACTGGCTTTTCTTTTCTCTGTCACCTGCCCCAGCAAACCTTGCTCAAACACATGAACACTTTAACTGGCTTTTCTTTTCTCTGTCACCTGCCCCAGCAAACCTTGCTCAAACACAGAACACTTTAACTGGCTTTTCCTTTCTAATTTCATCTTCTAAATAAATGAATGTTTTTATTTTCAAATGATGGCGATATTAGCACATTGGCCAACTTACATATCAGTATTTTTTTTTAAACTCACGCCGAGGGGGGAAGAAGAAACAGTGTGAGAGACTGACAGACACAGAGATCTGATGGACCTACAGACAACACATACATGAGAACCATTCAGCTCACACCACATCCATAAACAGACGTACTGTCAACAGAATGATAATAATCATACCACTTGTGCCATCACATCCATAACCACCAAAACGCAAAAACATCATAACAATAATAATTTTTTTTTTCAAAGAGGTGTGGGTGGCCCGTGGACAGACCAGTATTTTCTTACTCCAAGGGTCCTGGATCAAATCCCTGCTTCAGACAGCCTGGTTGAGGAAATGTCCTCTCTGAAGTCACACATCCATGCCAATGCCACTTTACTTTAAGTCCTTTGAATAGAACTTTAAAAAGAGGCCTAATGCCACTTTACTTTAAGTCCTTTGAACAGAGCTTTAAAAAGAGGCCTCAGGTGTGATGGCATGTGTTTAACTTGCTTACTTCTTTACCTTTTAACCATTCCATTCCACTGTATACAACCACTTCATTATTACAAGATATATACCCATAGTCATATGACAGTCCACACCAGATGTTAGATCACGCACAATGGTGTCATATTCAGATATCATCTACACAGAAGGAATGTGTCTGCCTTAGTGGTGGAATTGCAACATTAAAAAAAAATGGTATCTTCCACGACAACTCATCCATGGTGAGTATCAAAACTGTACCTGTGGACAGAAGAAGAAGAAGATGACGACAACAGCATAGCATCTTTCACCATGCCCCTGACCACAGACAACCACAACAGCACAGCATCTTTCACCACGTCCCTGACCACCGACAACCACAACGGCATAGCATCTTTCACCACAGCCCCTGACCACAGACAACCACAACGCATAGCATCTTTCACCACATCCCTGACCACAGACAACCACAACGGCATAGCATCTTTCACCACACCCCTGACCACGGACAACCATAACACCATAGCATCTTTCACCACACCCCTGACCACAGACCACCAGATCAAACCAATCGCACAACTCACCAGCAGGATTCAGACAGTCCTCCACAGTGCGGGGACGAAACTTGGAGGACAGGATGACTTCTGCTTGACCCAGGAAGTCGATGGTGCCTAGAGGTGTGTTGATTGCTTGACCTGATACAGACATCGTCAATGTGATCCACACCTTGTGGTGGTGAAGGTGGTTGTGAAGGAAGCCATAATGATGATGATGGTGTTGCTGCTGATAATGATGACAATGTGGTGAAAATAGTGAAGATGAAGATGGTGGTCAGGGTGATAGCGATGAAGAAGAAGATAATAATCTGGGTGAGTCATTAAGCATAAATATTCAATTTAGTATAGCAAGAAAGACCAATCCCTGAAATCTTTTTCAGTTAGTGAGGGTGATGGTGATGATGAAGATGATAATAATCTGGGAAGTCATTCAGAATAAATACTCAATTTTGCATAGCAAGAAAGACCAATCCCTG
>CM065736.1:53820829-53913329 GCA_033310375.1 Conus canariensis
TCTGACATGAAGCCAGCATCAGTGCATACATGCATGTATGTGTGTGTGTGTGTGTGTGTGTGTGTGCATGTGCGTTTGCGTGTGCGTGTGGTGTGGTGTGTGGTGTGTGTGTGTGTGTGTGTGGTGTGTGTGTGTGTGTGTGTCGTGTGTGTGTGTGTGTGTGTGTGTGTGTGTGTGTGTGTGTGTGTGTGTGTGTGTGTGTGTGCTCAGGGCAGGATGCAAAACAAAATCTGTGAAGCTTAATTCTTCACTCCTCGATAAAGAACACTTTGCCTTGACTTCACTCACACACACACACACATTCACACACGCAAAGCTCTATACTTGCATGCACTTTCGAAAGACAGTTACACACACTCTCTGTCTTTCTCTGTCTCTGTGTCTGTCTGTCTGTTTCTCTCTGCCCACTCTCTGTCTTTCTCTCACTGACACTGACCATCATACCATCAATGAGTCAGTGACAGTTGAGTTAAGTAAAGTAATAATCACGAACGACCAAAAAGAATTAAGGTCAGCATCAAGAAATGTCTACAAGTGAGTGACTGTTGCTCACAATGTAGCTGTCCACTATTTCTTAGTGCTGGTTTTGCTCCCTTAGCTTTTGTGTGGGTGTGTTTTTTAATTATGATGCATCTGGATCAGTTTCTTTTTTAAAAAGCATGCAACAAAATAAGAAATAAGTGTCCAGATTTCAAACTTGCAACACAAAAATACAAGAGAAGATGCCTTATTATTTCACATGGCCATAAACAATTTTATACTATGGGTTTGGGCTAGGGTGTTTCCTTTTAACTGAAACATTTTCGCATTGGGCAGCCAATTTTTTACAGTAGTAACACATTTACTTTCAAAAGAAAGGTGTCTGCACTGCACTGTCAATTTTCAAAGTTCTAATCTTCATATGGAGACATTATTTCATTTAAAAAATAAAAAAAAAATCAATCTGAATGTGCATATGCTTATACCGCAAGATTTCACAGCTGAAATGGCTTCAAATGAATGCACAAAAATGTACATAAAATGTGTAGGTTTTCACACATTCTAAAGAAAAGAAAAAAAAGCAAAAACAAAGCATCTGAACAGCACAAGTCAAACACTACCTAAAAACCGAAGGAAAAGCTGATAATCAAGATCAGTTCTGAAGTCAGAATGCAAAAAATCCCGAATATTACAAAAAGTGCCCTGACCTTTGAAGTAGCCGTGACCCCCACATGCTTCCCGACACTCCTGTATGGCGTCACGGGCCATCCATCCCGCCAGAGGCTTGGAGGCACAGGACAAGGCGTGGATCTCTCTTCCCAGCTCCGCCTGGTCATTTGTACATACACTGAACAAATGAGTTGGAGGAGAACGCAGGGCAGGTAATCAACTACTCCACCACAACAAACAAGATGACTTAGCGAAAGACCTAGGGAAAACAGAAAAGGAAAGAGGAGGGGGATGAGAGGTGACAGGGTGTGATAAGTGGGGAAGGAACAAATTGAGATACTTATTGAAGTGTAAATACTTTGATGCTATAATGTGGGGACCTTTGAAATTCTCTCAACTTCTGTGTGATACTTATCAATGAAGTGTAAATACTTTGATGCTATAATGTGGGGACCATTGAAATTCTCTCAACTTCTGAGTGATACTTATCAATGAAGTGTAAATACTTTGATGCTATAATGTGGGACCATTGAAATTCTGTCAACTTCTGTGTGATACTTATCAATGAAGTGTAAATACTTTGATGCTATAATGTGGGGACCATTGAATTCTGTCAACTTCTGTGTGATACTCATCAGGGTAACTCTTATCTGGTTATGCCAGTCCATCCATGGTATCTAACATACACTATCAATAATTCTTTGGTAGTCTCTTCCCCATGGGAAGAAAATCAACATCCAGCTCTTCCCCATGAGAAGAAAATCAACATCCAACTCTTCCCCATGGGAAGAAAATCAACATCCATTTCTTCCCCATGGGAAGAAAATCAACATCCAGCTCTTCCCCATGGGAAGAAAATCAACATCCAACTCTTCCCCATGGGAAGAAAATCAACATCTAGCTCTTCCCATAGGAATAAAAATCAACATCCAGCTCTTCCCCATGGGAAGAAAATCAACATCTAGCTCTTCCCATGGAAGAAAATCAACATCTAGCTCTTCCCCATGGGAAGAACGACAACATCCAGCTCTTCCCCATGGGAAGAAAATCAACATCCAGCTCTTCCCCATGGGAAGAAAATCAACATCCAGCTCTTCCCCATGGGAGGAAAATCAACATCCAACTCTTCCCCATGGGAAGAAAATCAACATCCAGCTCTTCCCCATGGGAAGAAAATCAACATCCAGCTCTTCCCATGGGAAGAAAATCAACATGAATCCTCCTCCTAAGGCAGCCAGTGAAGGACATGACAGGGAAATGGAAAGTATAAGAAAGACAGCAGTTTAAAAAAAAAAAAAAATAGGAAGCGATTCTTGAGCACTCTAAAGGAATATACACTGTATACAACTAATACTAAATCAAAATTATGATATATTTACAATGGTAGTGTATCTGACAATACATGACCTAAATCATAATGCAATAACAGGTTTAAGAGAAAGCTTAGGTGAAAACATGGTGGAAAAGAGACAGAACAGTACCAAGCATCCATCCCTGAGCAACCTCACGCAAGAACGGCGATCATACGCACTCTCTCTCACATGATCCAACTCCTGGCTGAATTCTGGGATGCAAAAACAATTTTTCACCACCACTGCATAAGCTTGGATACTTTTGAGCAGAAAAGAGATTAACAATACCAGCAAAAGATTCTTTTCACAATAAACAGCTTTCTTTATAGTCAAAATACCTGATTCACCTCTGTGTGTGTGTGTGTGTGTGTGTGTGTGTGTGTGTGTGTGTGTGTGTGTGTGTGTGTGTGTGCATGTGTGTGTGTGTGTGTGTGTGTGTGTGTGTGTGTGTGTGTGCGTGTGTGTGTGTGTGTGTGTGTGTGCGTGAGTGTGTGTATGTGTGTGCATGCACGACTGTACTGTGTGCGTGCATATGTGTGTGTGTGTGTATGTTTATGACTCATGAACGCAGAATTTTGTGTGTGTGTGTGTGTGTGTGTGTGTGTGTGTGTGTGCGTGTGCGCGTGCGTGTGTGTGTGTGTGTATGTGTGTTCTGCTTATATATTTTTTTAGATGTTGAATTGTTAAAACTTGTAAAGCGCCCTGTAGCCTACGTTGTTAGGATGGGTGCTATAGAAATTGTCCTCCTTATTATTATCATTTATTCTAGAATACAAATTGTTTCACTCATTTCTTTTTTTTTTTTGTTGTTGCTGCCTCCTCTGTACACAGCCACACCAGAATGGTCCAGTCACAGCCCCGGCACTGTAGTTCAGCTTCAACTCACCCTGAGGCAACCCACCACAGGAGTCCCTGCGCTGCTATCGAGTCCCTTCAGAGACATTCAGTGGTGCCTGTTCTGACCCAACACGTGCAGGACACCTCTTTCTACATCCTCTGCTGATAACAAAAGCAGTATAATCACAGGCCAGTGGGAGTGAATGTCTCCCTTGAGAGGGCACTGCCAAATGCATCTAATGACAGTTCCATATACTTGCCGAACATATAGTATTAGCTGGTCACAGGTTTGCTAGCAAGGCAAAACAATTTTTGTCTTGCACAATATGCCACTGTGATGGAGAGAAAAAAAAAGCCCAGACTAAGCCTGGTCAAGAAACACTCACCTGTCTCTCTCCTTTGTCTCCGGCCATCATTCCCACCCTCAGTGAGACGTAGTCCAAGAAAAAGGACAGGGAGAACACCTCCAGGGCGTAGGCAGCAGCCAGGTACGGCAACAAGCGCCATTGCTGAACACAGAATATCAATGACAGCAGCAATGATTATCTTTTTCATTCCGAACACACCAGACAACACTCACATATCAAAACACACACACACACACACACACACACATATACACACACAACACACACACACACACACACACACACACACACACACACACACACACACACACACACACACACTAAACATTCCACACATGCACAAACAATCACAATTACATAAACTACTAATATCATTCTTTGCGCACGCAAGTCACAGCAACCAGTCGATCTGCGTACTGCTTTCCTGCAAACAAACCCACAGTGACCATACACTGACAAGGAGAGCAAACCAGCAAGAATGAGAACATGGTCATGTACTTGCACTGGAGCAGGATGCTGGCCTGGAGTGACAAGGGCTTTACCTGCAGCTGATACTCATGACAGGTATCTCTTCCTCTCCAGGCCCAAACTGCCGCCTCACAGCAGAGTAGCGTAAAGCGATGGTGATGGCATCTTTGAGGTTGGTTGTGCACATGCGGTGATGCCCACGCGCCCAGCAGACAACGCTCCAAGGGAAGCTCCGAACCGCTTGTTGGGGTCCTGAACAGAGGTGGGCATTCACTCACCAATTCAGGATTAAATCTACTCATACACAGAGACACGCATGCTTGCATGCACACACACGCGCACACACACACACACATACACACGCACGTGTACACACGCACACACGCACACACACACGCACGGATGCGTGCGCGCACCCACGCACGCACACACACACACACACACACACACACACACACACACACACACACACACACACACACACACTCACACACACACACACTTACAAATGCAGCTTAGGTATGCTCACAAATATATATACATTGTCTTGACAAACTTTTTATATTTCTTTCAGAAGGAAAAGAACCAGCCGGAAAAAATGAAAGAGAATACTGCTCCCTGATTTACACAAAGAAAAAAACCTTCATTTACTATCAATTCAGGACAGAAAAGAATGTTCAAACACATGTTCTAGAAACAAAACTCCTTCTACAAAATATCTTCAAATGCTAGCTTTCTACATCTGACAAATAGTAACAACTCTAACCTTACACCAATCCGATCCTTAGAGCAATAATACCTTCATGACAGTCGTGTACATACTGGGATTTTACAGTGTACAACTTCAGTTGGCGGCAACATAAATCCATCGGTTTTTACTGTTGTTCAATGTGAGCAGGGTGATACTGATATATCTAAACATTGATATTTTTAAACAACCATCTTGCGCTGAAGTGGTTGAAGATAAGTGATTGCTCGTTCATTTTCGTTGTCCTAATTGTTTTGTATCTTGCCTGAAGAAGACCTAAGAGAACGAAATGCATCGTGTTTTGTCTTGTGATTCATTTGTCTACATTTTTTTTTGCGGTTCGCTAGTTTTCTTTCTTTCTTTCTGCATACGCAGTCTGATAACCCTGCGGACACTGCCTGTATAGACAGGCAGTGGAGTTTGGTGTGTATGGACTGTAGGAAATCCCCAGTGTTGAATGACTTTTTAAAAGGAAAGGGAACAATATTCAAAAAAAGAAGAAAAAAAAGGCATTGGACAGGACAAGTAAACAGAGTGAGAAAGACAGAAGGATGGAGCGCATAGCCGAGAGACAGGTAAGGGAAGAAGGAACAGAGTGAGAAAGACAGAAGGATGGAGCGCATAGCCGGAGAGACAGGTAAGGGAAGAAGGAACGAGAGTGAGAAAGACAGAAGGATGGAGCGCATAGCCGGAGAGAACAGGTAAGGGAAGAAGGAACAGAGTGAGAAAGACAGAAGGATGGAGCGCATAACCGGAGAGACAGGTAAGGGAAGAAGGAACAGAGTGGGCAAGATTGGGAGAATGGAGAGAAGGTAGTTTTAAGGGTCATCAATCTGTTTCTGCCAATGATAAGGGGCCAGGTTTCAGTTCACCTTGAACGGCGAAATGTATCTGCCATCAGGAGCGACGTCACCCAACTTGTCCAGCAGGTTCTCTCTGGGGATGCGGTAATTGTTGAAGGCCACAAACCTGTCACAAGCTCAACAGTCTGAGAAAAAGCAGGAACGTAACGTAAGTCCGACACAACCAGTTTCACAAACTCAACAATGAATGAAAGATTGAATACAGGAACGGGCATTTAGTCAGGCTTCTGTCGGAACTCTTCAACCCAATCCTATCATGCATGGAGTTCTTTTTATGTTAAAAGCACATCAGACTTTTTTTCTCTTGGGACCTACTGGGGGGGTTCCCCACCTATGCTATTGCATTTAAAGCAAACCAGTCTGAACCCTAGGATTCCAGATAATTTTGTAGCAGTTTCTTCACATCAACCATTCTTGGCTAAGTACTTTTTATGAAGAGTTTGTTCCTAAGGCCATGTGCCTATACATACATATATATATATATATATATATGTAAATATTCTTGAGCATCAACTGTGTTTCTTTATGATGTTATTGTGTTCTACCAGTTTGTCAGAGAAGAATAACTATGAAATTTGGTCTGTGGTAATCCTGTGTAGCAAACCATGGTTCAAGGTCAATTCAGTTCAGTGCAGTACAGTACACCACAGTCCAACGCAGCACGACACAATACAAAACAGTGCAACACAACAGAGCACGGTCATTCACTCACCCATTGTCTATGCCGTTCAGACCCACTTTCTCCCCCATGTCCCCCACCATGACCCCTGGGAGTGCCTTCAGGGAGCCCGGGTCCCGCACAGGTGTGACGAAGGTGTGCAGGCCATGGCAGGCCCCGTCTGGTGTGTACAGCTGAGCGTACACAATAGCATGTGTGGCCACCTTGCCCAGGTTGCCCACCCAGATCTTTGTCGCTTCAAAGTCCGGTGTATTGAGAACGAACTCCTGCAAATGGCGGTACAGAAGATGCAGTAGAAACGTTGATTTATGACATATTCTGGCCTGTTTTTAAAACAGACTTGTATTTCTGTTTAAATTGTTGCATCAAAAAGAAAGTTATGCTGTACATGCATGGTTTTCCACATCAACGTTAAAAGAAAAATTAAAGTTAATGTTTCTCTTTTGTTTGGTTTCACTTGCTTGATAGAAGGGTCTATATTCAGCAAGGTATGTTTACAAATCTGATATTCTTTTTTTCACTCTTCTGAGAAGGACTTTCTGTTTCAAATACAGAAACAGAAAAAAAAAAAATTAGATTTGACGATACTATCCAGCATTTCAAACTCATTCAACAGCAGTACAAAATCAACTACCCCTCCCCCTGCCTCTTCCCCCCCCCCCCCCTTCTCTCATACACACATACTTTTCCTAACTGTAACAAAGAAACAAAGAAAATACATAAAAGAGATTGAAAAGAGTGTGGACTTCTTCAACACTTGATGGTAAATTTCTTTAATAGAATCAAGTGCACCTGGCAGTGGCATGAACAATAGAACCAGCTAACCAGTAACATACTTTACAGGGAAAAGAAATTCACCAGAGACAATAAGTACTCAACATCAAGTTTATCCAATTACATACCTGTACAGGAAAGCTGTTACTAGTATATTTTACAAGTATGTTTGTCTACAACCACAGTCACACAGAGTTCAATTCATGTTATCTATAATCTGGCTGACCCTGGGGTCAAATCAGGGTTGCCACCTCATCAAAGTCAATTCCTTGCATTGCATAGTTGTAATGAAAAAAGAAAATCAATAAACAATTTTACTGTAAAACACATAAAAGTTGAAAACAAACAACAAAAAAACAAACAAACAAAAAAACAAAACAAAAAACCCTCTTTCCTCAATAAAATCTTACATCAGACAAAAAATATCTATCTCTCTCAGGAACTTTGTAATCACATCTGGTACAACATCTGATTTGGATTTTCAAGGAGTCTGTTGCAAAGAGTTTATGTCTGAAATCACGTCAGTCCCAACACTCTGTGAGAAATGTGTTTTACAGCGAATGGTTTATTACATGAAATGCACAAGCCGCTTCCTCATTTTTTTCCAAAAATATGAGCGAGTGTAAAAAGAATGGCCTGTGTCTACTTGCCCCCCCCCCCCCCCCCCCCCCCCCCCCACCCCAAAAAAAAAGGAGTTCTTCTTTTTGGTCACCGGTTGCAGAGGGTAAAACTCTTTACAGTTCAGATGGATTGAAACTTTATTATTTATCTGAATACTCTAGTCCTCTTGCCAGAGGTCTTTGACTTATGTCTGAAATTTAGGTCTGAAACCATAGCAGCAAAATAATTTTGAAAAAGAAGAAAAAAAAATGTTGCCATACCTCTCTTCGTTACTTTTAATCATTACTAAATATTCTGCAATATTTGATGTTAGTTCCACTTGGCAAGATATCTCTGTATGCGAACTCTTCACTGTACATTTACACGATATATAAAAGTGCTCATCTACTCGACATAAATTTCTCTACTGTAGTCTAACCTTCATTGATTCTCTTAATATTTGTTGCAATATCTTCAAATTCCATGACAATACTGTGCTTAGTTTAAGATGTGAAAGGAATGGATGGACTGCAACGTCAAGATAAATATATTTCTTTAACGTAAATTAATAGATTTTGAAGTCAATAACAAACAAACAAAAACAAAAAAGTCAGCCATGATTACCTGTTTAATATCAACCCAACTATTTCAACTTGATCCAACACTTTAAATTTTTATACAAAATCACTTGTCCATATGCAGCACAGTATGAGTAGTTTTATCTACTGTGCGGGGGCTGGGGTTGGGGGAAGGCTTTTTAAGTCATGTATCGGAAGGGGCACCACTGAACACCACCAACGGGACTCCATAGCAATGCAGAGTCTCCTCTTGCATCTTACCTCATCATGACCTCACTGATAGAAATCAAGACCTCATTGATAGAAATCAAGACCTCATTGATAGACATCATGACCTCATTGATAGACATCATGACCTCATTGATAGACATCATGACCTCATTGATAGACATCATGACCTCATTTATAGACATCATGACCTCATTGACAGACATCAAGACCTCATTGACAGACATCATGACCTCATTGATAGACATCATGACCTCATTGATAGACATCAAGACCTCATTGATAGACATCAAGACCTCATTGATAGACATCATGACTTCACTGATAGACATCAAGACCTCATTGATAGACATCAAGACCTCATTGATAGACATCATGACCTCATTGATAGACATCATGACCTCATTGATAGACATCATGACTTCATTGACAGCTTCTTCATGAGCTGGTGGTGAGACTGTCATGTAATCACTATGGGTGAGGCTTTAATGGGGTAATCAGCGGATGAGCAATGTGACGACAACAACTGAACGCTGACAGGAGGAGACAGCAGACGGACAATGATAAAATGACACACCTGGGTCTTTGGGTCATAGGTAGCTGTTGTTCTCATGGCCTTGGTGTTGCTGCCGTGTGACAGTTCTGTCAAGGCAAAGCAGCCAAAGTTCTGTGGAAAACATCAGTCAGTACTCCTCAGTGTCTGATACAAGCATGTAACTATAAAGGTAAAAATACAGAACATTAAGAATGAACGCTCTGGAAAAATTATATTTGGATGATTATTATACAAACAAACTGAGTGAACTTTTACTTACTTACAGTGGATAAAATGCTCCAGTTACAAACATAAACTACATCTGTTTCATTGGATGTTGTTTGGTGGGATGTTGTTAAAAAAATACTTGTATTTCAAAACCCAAAACTCACAATCTGTTGAGAAATAATATGTACATTACACACACCCATGGATATACATATGTGTATGCATGCAAGCATCAACACCACACACACACATACACACAACACACACACACACACACACACACACACACACACACACACACAAAATCACACTGGCAATCAAACTGTGCACTTTTAGAACTATCAACGGCAGTGTCAACATCACTACTTTTGTCTTCCTTTCTACACCCATGCCCTCAGTGAGTTCTTGTCAAACCCATCAGAACTGACAAGTTCATGGAGGCAGTCAAAGGATGGACATGGATGAACCTTCCAGAGGGAGCTAGTCTCATCATTTGGGGCTTTACCACTTAGCAAGTGGCTTTGTGTTCAATCAGGATTATTACCACAGCACAGGAAGAATTCGTGGGGGGGGGGGGGGGGGGGGGTTGGGCGGCACTAAGGTGGGAAGGAGGTGGGAGCTGAACTATGTAACTTGACTGACATGTCTTCATTAACAATGATGTCAAAGACTTCATTTCTGCAGAAAATGAACCACACAAAGTCTTCACCTTAACAAACAAACCAACACAAAAACAAAAAACAGAAAAAGCGAATTCAATGTAATAGAAGACACACACACCCACACCTACACATAAAACACACACACACACACAAACACACACACCCCACACACACACACGCACACTCATGCACACACGCACGCACGCATGCACACACACACGCACGCATGACACCACACACACACACACACACACACACACACACACACACACACACACACACACAGTATGCACCACAATTTATAGCACATTGATTTTCACAATGTAATCTTTAACTTGATGAAACTAGGCTTTGAATTTGATGAATGAGCAAACCATCAGATCTCTGTTACTGCTTTTGTCAGTCTGATCATTTAAGTTTGGTTTGGTTTCTTGTTTCCACCATCAATTCAAAAAGAAGAAAAAAAAAATTATTCAAAACATTTCAATGCAATCAAAACTACATTGGAAAAAAAAAAAAGTTCATTAATAAATAGCTCTGCAGACTGAACAATTCTTGCCCATTTAGCTGTTGTTGTTGTTGTTGTTTTTTTTAAACTATCACCATCAACTTGCTTGACAATATTATGAACATTAGAATGTTATACATTATAAAAAGACCAAAAAAGGTGTAGAAGCAGAAGTACAAAGACAGGAAAAAGGTAGAAAAAAAAAAAAGAGGGAGAGGGGGCAAAGTCAAAGACAGTGACAGGAAAGAGGAAGGTACTGCTCGGAATTTTTCTGAAAGACCTCCAGCATCTCCACAGGGAGAAGAAAAAAGTGTGAAGACTGTTCAGACCAAAGATAGCTTAGTGAGCCACAAACTTGACAAAATAAGAAAACTAACGGACAAAACTGAAAAAAAAAACAAAAAAAACAAAAAACAAAAGAGAAAGGCAGACAAAACAGAGGAAACTACTAGCAGAGAATTTCTACAAGACAACAATACAGTTCACACTTCAGGCTCCGGCGCCAGGCATTCTAAGAAAGGAGCAGGCAAGGAGGAAGGCCAGAAAGGTGGGCGGTTGGTAGCGTGACAAAGTGGGAGATGGCCATGTGGATGGGGAGGGGCTTCTTCACTGCTTCAAAACTGACCTTGAAATTCTGATTGTCTTCCACAAACTTCCGATGTCTGGCAGAGCCTGATGACTGAGTGGTCCCTCCAAACATCTGCAACATTAACCCATTGCTTTCTAATTCATCATACTTACCGGGTGGATTCTACACATTGTGGCAGCCTGCAGCAATCAACCTCAACGCATTGGAAATTCAGTTCCTGCCAATGCTTCAACTCTGAACAGTTTTTGAGATTTTTGCATTTGGCATGAATTTTTCATAATTTTTTGTAACATTCTGCTCATTATTTCCAAAATAATAATATTTTTGTGATGAATGTGTCTATTTCGGGTTTTTTAGGCAATAACATTGCTTCAGATAACAAAAATGTTGTTCTAAATACCATAATTCCGGGAAGAAAACAGTCGATCACCGGTGATCGAAATTCAAGGGAAAGAACTGAAGAGAGTTAAGCACTCATTCAACATCCCTTCAACAGAACCATCCACAGTCAGAAAAGCTTTTTTGAAAAAAAAAAAAGAAAAAGTTCCTGGGTCCAACCATCACTTTTATCAGTATGTATGTTTGTGTGTGTGTGTGTGTTGTTGTTGTGTGTTTAAAGCCATCTCATCACAACCAGATTCCTCAACAACAACAACAAAAAGTTTCACTTGCTCTGCACTTACTGTACACTTCTAGCAAGAGCAGTGGTATACCTTTTCCTTGATCAACCTCTTCTCTTTTCATCTTTTAATCCTTCAATTGAGCTGGCTCAAAAGACTGTGAGAAGGCATTGTCAACTGATGATAATTATCTAAAAAACTAAACTCAGAAGACCTCCAGAGGAAAGAACCAGAGATTTTTCTACTTTTGCTTTAGTCATGAATCGACGATCTCTGGTACTTTTTAAATGTACTTGAACACTTGCTTTCATAAATGTTGTCAGTAGCCTAAACAATGCAAGTGAACAAGATTACATCTGGTAATGACTGGAATCAATCGTTCAAGACAGCTTAGCCTTATTTGCTATCTTGACAACACTCTCTCATCCATACTACTTTTATTTAACGGTAATTTACATATTTGACCAAAACAGTACCATGAAAGGTGACAATCAATGTGCACCAAAAACATTACCTACCTCAAAATTCAGCATGCTTTTGGCAGACATACTCCAGTCATAACTGCCGAGGCAGTTGGTGAGAATCTGATGTTTCAAAGGATTTCCAAACAGCTCATGTCGGACAGAAAATCGTATTCGTAGAGTCTGCGTACGCGCTGAAAGGCCAGTTTCCGTTGCTCTTCCAGCGAAGGAGTAGTGAAGTCCCTGGAGAACAGAGGGTCTTTCTCCAGTGTTGACCACACTTTGTTCTGTCCAGACATCATCATCATTACCATCATTTATGATTAATTACATCATAACAACAGCAGAATCAATTACACAACTACACATGAATAATCATATTAAATGGCTATGGTTATGTCTATGGCCACTTGGCAAACAGGAGCAAGTCTGTTCTTCCAAAAACCAATTCGCAAGCCTACTTCTAAAAACCCAACAAGAAAACTTTTCTTTTAAAGAGAACTCCATCTTCTTTCCAATAAATACTAAGTCCGAAATAATTGTAATATAATGTCTATATTTGTATGAATGTATCTATTTGAGTAATGCTACAATCGTGTTTTCACATTCAATACATTTTCATTTTTGCCACAAAGAAAACAATGGGGAAAAAATGTGTTTGAAGGCGAGGTGAGTGCCAACAACAAGGAGTACCTACACTCTTATTTTGTTTTAAACTGAATCCTTTCACAGTGTAATCATCCTTCACATTTCGACTCACCTTTCATCACATAAATATTGGTCTGCTCGCACTTTAGCTTGGTCTTGCAAGGGGATGGGGAAGAAGATACACACATGACTGCTCCCAAACATTCAGCTTTGAAAAGCTGACCACAGAAGCAAGGGAACAGTGGAGAGGCAGGAGGGAAGGAGGCTAAATGGTGAAGGAAAGGATGTGATGCATATCCCAGTCAGGCGGGGACATACACGAAACACGTACAGAGGTTATACTTCTTTTGAAACAAAAATAGCGCAGACTTGCTTCTAGATTATGTGAATGCATTGCACTGGTAGGTTTCTCTAGATAGTCAGGGCAAATGTCCGCCATTTCAACGCTGATATCGGATTCACTAATTAAAGCTCATAATGATAACAAAAAAAATCTCATTTAGAGAGTGTTAATACCTGGTAAGTTAGACTTACTTAGAGTTAGACTGTGACCAAAATTGTACTGAAGACTACACACTTTAAGTTAATCGCAGGCTGATGTGCATTGTTGTTCTGATGTCATGCTGTCCACATAACAAAAATTCCCCTATAATGTATAAACCCTGCTAAAAATTATCACATTTGTATGATGACATGCTAAATTTCCCTGAACAAAAATAGCGCAGACTTGCTTCTTGATTATGTGAATGCGTTGCACTGGTAGGTTTCTCTAGTCGTAAGGCAAATGTCCGCCATTTCTACGCTGATATCGGATTCATTAATTAAAGCTCATAATAATAATGAAAATCTCATTTAGAGAGCGTTAATACATGGTAAGTTAGACTTAGAGTAAGACTGACCAAAATTGTACTGAAGATTACACTTAATTCCAGGCTGATGTGTATTGCTGTTCTGATGTCATGTTGTCTACATAACAAAAATTCCCTTATAATGTATAAACCCTGCTAAAAAATTATCACATTTGTATGATGACATTTGAATTTCCTCGAATATATCATCACTAAGACAGAGACAATTTCTGATCACTAGAAAAACTCGCTGAATCAAGTTTGTTTCCCGTATGCCAAAACAATAGACACTTACTTAACAGAACCGATAGTGTGTGTATGTGTATGTGTGTGTGTGGTGTGTGTGTGACACAAAGTACCATACCTACACATACATGTATACATCATGTGTGTGTTTGAAAAAGTACCATATCTACACATAATGTAATCCATACCATACCTACAAATACACACATTATGTAATCCACACACACACACACAAACACAGGCGCACGCGCACACACACACACACACACACACACACACACGTTTATGACTGTTAAAAGCAGGGCTGTGGGGACGGGACGTTGTGATGGGGCCTGGGGGGCGTTGTGATGGGGCCTGGGGGGAAGAGGGGGGGGGGGGGGGGCATTCATACTTCAAATTTGCTCTCACCTTAAATCGTATTATATCTTCCCCATCTAGGAACATCCGCATCTTTTTCCAGTCGAAGGAGGCTCGCTTTCTGTACTGGTCGAGGGGCCCTGGTCGCGGATCTTTCATGTAATCCAAGGAGAGAACGTCGGTCTCTTCCCCGACTTCAGCAGACGACTTTTCTTCCATGGAGGCCATTGTCATGCTCGATGTCGTCTTGATCGTCACTGCTGGTTTCATTGTGGACATTTGGAAAGAAAACGTTCAATACTCAACGCTGAGGAGACCTTTAAACCGAACGTGATCGAACGCAAGGCTTACTTTTCAACCTCACCGCATTAGTTCAAAGTTCAAGTTCGCATGCACCAGGCCTATCGGAGCTGGCATGTACTACAGGTGACACAATTTTTTTGTACACCCTAACATCTACCCGGGCTTTTTTTTATTTGACTTTTGACAGAATGACGTCTTGCACTTAGCTATACCGGTATAAATATCTTTTTCTAAAAAAAAAAATTCAATAAATTTATGAGGAATCTATCAAATTATTGTTCGACAGCCATTATATAACGTCCGATAAATACATGTTATAAAATAGGCATCTCCCTGTATTTTACGGCGGTAACATTTAGACACGTGCCTAAGATTCGTCGATCTTTTCAAGCACGTAAAATAAAATCAAATTATATAATGAATAGATTGAATTATTCATGAAGTGATTTGTATCAATAATAAAATTATAGCCAGAGTGATCACTGATTTTTTTTCTTAAACAATTTTTAAAGCAAGCAATAGCGTCTATACACCGTAATTGTGCCATACAACTCAGAACTTTAGCGAACACACACACACACGCGTGCGCGCGCACGCACGCACGCACGCACACACACCACACACACACACACACACACACACACACACACACACACACACACACACACACACAGGTGCGCGCGCGTGTGTACACGCAGAGACATAATTGCACTGAACAAAATGAACACACACACGCATGCGCTGCGCAAGCGTACGCACACTCACACACGCCCACCCACACGCGCACGCATGCGCGCGCGCGCGAAACACACACACACACACACACACACACACACACACACACACACACACACACACACACACACACACATCTTCGTCAATCATTTATTGCGATGACATTGCACAAAAACAGAGCTGGACTGACTTTGGCTTGACAAAATGTTCCGAAAACCACACATGAAACTGACAAACAACTTTTTTTTTTTTTAAGTCATCACAACACAACACAAAACAAAACAAAACAAATGCATAACACCCTACTCGCATCTTTGCATCGCTTGATCGCTCCTAACTTGCATGAAGCTTCCGACTAAGTATTTCAATCCATCACAGCAACTACCTCCAACTGCTCCCCCCACCCTCCCCACACTGATCTTTCATCCCTCTCCCTCTAGTCTCTCTTATAACGCCCCCCCCCCTCCCCCTCACATCCCTCCCTCCAGTATCGTCTCTCCATCCCTGCTAATGCTTCTTGACAAATCGCTTTGTGATTTTCACATGCACTTACCCTATCCGTTCTTCATCAGTCACTGTACTCTTGTAAATTATCGATGCCTATGCATATACGGTTAAGAAATAACACAAAAGACCTAGCAGGACAGAAAATGATACACACACTTATTTGTGTGTGGCACGCACACACACACACACACACACACACACACACACACACACACACACACACACACACACACACACACACATGAACAAAAAGAACACACGAGAGAGAGAGAGAGAGAGAGAGAGAGAGAGAGAGAGAGAGAGAGAGAGAGAGAGAGAGTAGCCTATCTTTATTCCCAAAGGTAAGAAAGATGATGCTTTTTTTAGCCTGGCCTGAGAGAGACAGAGAGAGAGAGAGAGAGAGAGAGAGAGAGAGAGAGAGAGAGAAGAGGTGTGGGGTGGGGGGGGGGGGCGGATGTTACGTGAAGTGTGCGAGTATGTGCGTGCGTGTGTGTGTGTGTGTGTGTGTGTGTGTGTGTGTGTGTGTGTGTGTGTGTGTGCGTGCGTGCGTGCGTGCGTGCGTGCGTGCGTGTGTGTGTGTGTGTGTGTGTGTGTGTGAGAGAGAGAGAGAGAGAGAGAGAGAGAGAGAGAGAGAGGAGGTGCACAAGTGAAGCAAACAATATGTGCATGTAACATGCACACAACAGCAATAACAACAGTTAACAACAACAACAACAACAGCAACAACAACGACAACAACCACTCCCTGTAAGCAAGAAAGTGAATGCCCTCAGTTTATCTATATTTGTTTATGTTCGTCTGTATGTTTGTTTGAGAATATTGAAGATTTTTATTTTTAATAAGATTTAAAAACTGTGCCAGCCTTGGATAAATGTTTTCTCGTGTTTGTCCATCTCTACAACAACTGTTGCTGTATATATGTGTAAGGCACAGGGTATATGAACCAGCTTGGAATATCCTTTTGGGGATATCTCTTGTTTGTTCTGTGCATTCTGTATCATTATTTCTGTTGGGTGGTTTGGTGTCGTTGGCAACGATCGTTTAGTGTTATGGGCGTGTAATCTCATGATGGGAGCCAGAGTTACCCTACCTGTTCGTTATTTACCGCTCAGTGTTACATTCCTCACTTAAGATTTTCATTCATAATAGCATATGCTTAGCCATCTGGTACTTCTTTTTTTTCTTTCTTTCTTTTTCTTTTTCCTTCTTCTATTTCTAATGACAGGAGGGATGGGAATCTACTTCTATCATACACTTCTGCTGAAATTGTCAAACCTTTTTCTTTGTTTCTGAACAAAGCCTTTAAACTTAGAGAAATTGTTTCTTCCTGAATATGTGGCAACGATTTCCTTTGTGATCCATATCATATAATTGTTTGTAATTACTGTGCTTTACCTGTTCACACATCCCTTCATTATGGGCTAAGGCCTATACCAATAAATAATCTGAATCTGAATCTTTCTCTCTTTGTGTGTGTGTGTGTGTGTGTGTGTGTGTGTGTGTGTGTGTGTGTGTGTGTGTGTGTGTGTGTGTGCCATGCATATATGCAAAGATTTACAGCGATGAACGCTTAAGTCTATCGATAGATTAAGCTACATAAATGTGCATTCTTCTTCTGCTGCTACTGCTGCTGAGGCTCAAATCTGTTTAAGTACTGAGCGTCCTAAAGTATTATCGTTAACATCATTATTATTACCATTGTTGTTGTTGCTGTTGTTGTTATCTTGATGACGACGACAATAATGATGATGATGATGGTTGTTGTTGTTATGCATGCGAGACACTGTGGTGGACTGTTACAGCTGGCACGAATCTAGAAAGAAGAATCTTAAGTCATGGAGATGAGATGACGCGTACCTCCTCCTCCCGTGCCAATTACTTTTACGATGTGGGGATGAAGAACGTAGCGGAGATGGAAGGAGGGAGAGGGGACAGAGATTGGGGGGGGGGGGGGGGGGGGGGGGGGGGGGTTACAGGTGGTATGATTACCTTACGGTGAAGGTATCTCTTGATGGGGCCAGCACTACTTCTAGGGGAAGAGGGTTCTGGTCCCGCATTGTAGTCAGTGGGTAGAAAAGGATGTCAGAGCTGCGTTGGTCTGAGCAACAAGGGATACTAGTGAAACGTTGATTGTTTGGCCAGAAGGCTCTAGTTAACTTTATGAAATGCCTTCACGGAGTCAATCACCAGTGTCAATGCCCTTGGTCCAACTTCTCTGCCAGTTCCTCAGCAAGCTCCAGCAATTGTGTATTAACATGATAGTCCTTTCTGTGTCCATGCTTTTGTGAAATCAAGATGTTGTTTACCTCCAGATGGGTCATGAAGCTGCTCACCTGCATGTGCTCAATTTGGAGATCTTGAGCAAGACCAAAACATCAGATATACTGATCATAAATATCACCACTGTCTAACCATCAAACAGCACACCTGACTACATGAAGATGTACTGATATCAATTGAGAAAAGATCACAACTTCGTATGGATATGCAACCCCCCAGGAAGAAATTCCATGGAAAACTTGACAAAAATCCCATTCAGGCAAGTGTTTCGGAACTGAAGTTCTTACACTCGTAGTGGGCCGTGCCGCATCCAGGTCATGACTCCTAGATGCTCTTTTACTGTCAATTTTGCTGGAGCTTGCGGCGCCGGGATTCAAACCGATAACGTCTGAGCGGGTGGGTGTCTCAAGGCGTTCCTCTTTAGACAGATGTTTTACCCACATGGCTATGGGACACCTGTTTTAAATTACGGAATTTAAGCCACATGAAATTCACTTTTGCTCCTTCTCGACCAGATCCAGCTGGAACTCTTTTCAGCTGCCTCTGCAATGGCCTTTAGGGTTCTGGTCCTCCCTCTCCCAGATCGAGAGCTGTTTTAAGAGGTCATGGGCTGATGTGGCTACACACCTCCTCGCTCCCGCCTCAACGGCGAGACTTTGGCTTTGACCCAGATTTCCTCAAGCTGCTGGCCAGACTGACACACTTCTCAGTCTTCTAGATGTAAGCTGGCGCCATTTTACTTTCACATGGCAAATGAGTGAAGGGAGAATCAATTCTTTTGATGAACCTGTGTGGAGTCACAGTACAATATCCGGTCCCATGCCGCTCTTCCCAATGATCTGTGGAAGGTTTTCCCATTCTGGACGGTCTCCCCTTTGTGTGTAAAAATAAATCATTAGACCATCTTCCACAGGTTCTTTACTAGGTCTTCTGTTACTGTTGGTTTGGTTGGCAGCTACAGTGGAGCTGACTATTTCAGCTTATTTTTCGTTCCTCAGGGACAGGTTTCGTGTTTTCTTTGGCTTGAAAGCCATCTTTGATGAGGCAAACTCCTTCGATATTTTGTGAGTTTCCTAACTCCTTCAGTACTTTGTGAGTTTCGTCTTTCCTGGTGGAGACGACTGATGTATTGTCCACGCAGGCTTTTAGAGGGGGCATTAGGTATCCATTCCCGAAGTGTGCTGAGTCTGTATCACTCAAAGCTGCTTTCAAGATGACTTCCATCGCAAAGGGTATAGCCCATTGCTATGCCAGCTACCAGGTTGATCCTGTCTGTTGCCCATTCGTTTGAAGTAGTAGTAGTAGTAGTAGTAGTAATAGTAGTAGTAGTAGTAGTAGTAGTAGTATAGTAGGGAGTGGCATTCATTAGCCGAGACCTCGTGGTCTATCATGTGTCCCCTCTAAAATTCTTCACTTTTTTTTGTCAAATGGCATGCTACAATTAATCAATATCTTCATTGCAACCCATCATAAGCATAGAACAGTTCTCTAAATTTTGAATCATTATCTAGAAAATTCTTGAAAGTATTAATATCAGGTGCAAATTTAATGTTAGCAGGTAATTCGTTCCAGTGGTTAGCAACTCTGTGTGAAAATGAAAATGTACGTTGATTAGTATTACAGTGCTTTATAAAAAAATCTTTCCTTCAGACTTTCTAGTAGTCGGAAGTTGTGCAACAGAAAAGAAAGTCTCAACGTCAATATCATCATAGCCATTAAAGATCATATAAACTTAAATTAGGTCACCTCTGATCCTTCTTCCCCTCAGCGAGTGCAGATTCAAATATTTCAATCTTTCGTTATACGATCAGTTTTTGCAATGCTTTAACAATTTGGTAGCTCGTCTTTGAACTTTTTCTAACGTTATTGATTGACGCTTTAAAAAAAGGGCTCCAAATCACATTAGCATATTACAAATGTGGCCTGACAAAAGCTTTGTATAATTTCAAAAAAGTATCTTTATCTAAATAAGTAAAACTTCTTTTTATGATACCTAACATTTGGTTAGCTTTATTTACCACTTTCTGTTGGTGGGGGTCAAATGACAACCTGCTATCGAAGGTAACACCCAAGTCTTTTTCTTCAGTAAGAACCTCTATTTGGTGATAAACATCATTCTCTATCATTTTATATTCATTATTCTGATTATTATTCCCGACACGCAATACACCACACTTGGTCATGTTGAAATACAGATTCCACGACTCAGACCACTCTTGCGGTTTGTAGATATCATTTTGAATTCAAGTACTCTTTGATGCACAGTTGTAAATCTTAGTATCATCTGCGAATATTTTACATGGACTGACAAGGTTTTCTGGTAGATACTCTTTGGACCATGGTACATCTTGTGTAAAATTGATCCACATACTGGAGGACTGGTGATCTCTACTTCCTCGTGGTGACTTCCCACAGAGAAGAATTCTGTGTTCTTCATAGGCTGTACAGTGGATGCTATGTGGGACATCTTCAAGGAGAAAATTGAAAAGGTGATAGAAAAATTTGTACCCACGTCAAAAGGTGGAAGGAAAAGAAAGGCATGGATGGACAAGGGCACACTTGCTTCAGTCAGAAAGAAGCACAAGTTATTTAGACGCTGGAAAGAGACGCATGATGGCAAAGCTTATGAGGAGTATGTGAGGGCCAGGAATCAGGCCAGGAAAGCATGCAGGAAAACCAAGAAAAAAACTGGAAGAACAAGTGGCGCGACAGGCAAAGAAAAACCCAAAGGCATTTTGGTCCTATGTGAAGAACAAGACAAAAACAAGAAGTGGAGTTGCCGACTTGAAGACAGAAGATGGATCAAAAACATCATCAGACAAAGAAAAAGCAGAGTTGTTGAACCATTTCTTCCAAAGTGTGTTTACAACAGAAGGAGATGGTGGACTGCCTGATCCCCCCCAGTATGACTATGGGAGTGAACTGGCTGACTTTGACATTACTGTTGAAAAAGTGAAAAAGCTGCTGAAGAACCTCAAGACTGGCAAGGCCCCAGGACCAGATGGTATTAACCCATTGCTGTTGTCCGAGGCTGCTGAAACGCTGGCGCTCCCGGTGACGCTACTGTTTAGGAAGTCTCTTGAGGAATCGAAGCTACCGCAGGACTGGAAAACAGCGATAGTGACACCAGTTTTCAAGAAAGGGAGTAAACTTCTAGCAAACAATTACAGGCCAGTGAGTCTCACTTGCATTCTGTGTAAGGTCATGGAAACTCTGGTGAGGGAGCAGTTGACTGAACATCTCCAAGCCAATGACCTGATATGTAGAGAACAACATGGCTTCATCCAGGGGCGTTCATGTGCTACCCAGCTTTTGGATGTTCTGGATACGTGGACGAAAGTGCTTGACAGTGGAGGTTCCATCGACGTGATCTACATGGATTATCAGAAAGCGTTTGACAGCGTACCTCACCGCTGACTGGTCAGCAAGGTTAAAGCCCATGGGGTGTCAGGGAACGTCTTGCAGTGGATTGAAGCTTTCTTGGGCAAGAGAAAACAGAGGGTGATCGTGAATGGAGCGTCATCGCAGCAAGCTGATGTGACAAGCGGAATCCCACAGGGGAGCGTGTTGGGTCCACTGCTGTTCGTGATGTACATCAATGACCTCCCCAGCCGAGTGGAGAGCAGTGTAAGGTTGTTTGCAGATGACAAAGATTTTTACGAGAAGTGATCAGGAAGCAGCTACGCACATACTTCAGGATGACCTGGACAGACTCCAGCAGTGGTCGAGAGACTGGTTACTCAGATTTCATCCTGAGAAGTGCAGCGTATTGAAGTTGGGGAACAGGAAGTCAGAGGCAGTCTATTACATGAGAGGGAAGACCAACCAAGGAGAAGATTACAACTTGGCCCTTGCTGAAAGTGATGTGGAGAAGGACCTAGGCGTCCTGATCGACAACAAGCTTGACTTCAGGGCGCATATCGCGAGCATCACCGCAAAGGCGAACAAGGTTGTTGGCATCATACGGCGCTCATTTGACTATCTTACTGAGGACCTGTTTATCCAGCTCTTCAAGTCGCTGGTCCGACCACTGGTGGAATATGGGCACACTGTATGGAATCCACACTCAAAGACCCTCTGCAAAGACATTGAGGATGTGCAACGCCGTGCTACTAAGCTAAATAGGTTCATTGCAAGAAAAGCCGTATCCAGAAAGACTCGCCACTCTGAAGCTTCCCAGTCTTGAGCGCCGAAGAAAACGTGGTGACATGATCGACACATATAAATACGTTCATAGTGTCTACAAGACAGATCAGCCACAGTTCACACTCGCAGTAAGCAGAGAGAGACGAGGAAACAGTCTGAAGTTGAATAAATCACACTGTAGGCTCAATGTACGCAGTTCCTACTTCTCAGAACGAGTCATCAATACCTGGAACAGCTTGCCGGACAGTGTTGTCACTGCACCTACCATGTCAGCTTTTTAAGTGCAGGTTGGACGCCCACTGGACAAACCTGCCTAAAATCTATGATCCAGATTGCTACCACTAGCCACGCATGCCAATTTATAAGCATTCTGGATTACCTCCTGGAAAGACGAACTGGCCTACCCAGGCCTCAAGCGTCTCTACGATCAAGTAAGTGTTATTCCAATGACTTTCCCTGGAACTTAATGAGCTGTGAACAGCATTGCTGCGTTCTAACAGCCCATAATTATATCTCGATTATTTGTGTGGACGCTCTGGGTTGTACATGTTGCAAAAACAGATTTCCCATAACGTGTTTGTGACAGGTGGACTTTTCAGTTTTTTGAGGAAATTTTGGTTAAAAGAGACGGTATTGTGAGCGTCATGACGTCAAGCACGCATGCGTATTAGTTTCTCGTACGTGAATTAATCATGGCGGACGCACGTAAGTATATTCTCTGTCGAATTTTAATGATTTTTGTTTTAAGCATTTGTGTATTTATACATTAAGACTTTTTGCAGTCTAGTGGTTTATCTCGATGAGAGCAACATTACTTCGTCATTATATAGATAGTTGATTTACACCGTGCCCTTAAAGAATTGTGTTCTGATTCTGGTGTGGCTGAAGAAATGGGCCAAAAACATGGCGTCGTCGCCGGTCTTTGTCGGTTTGGGCGGCCATATTGATGTTCAAATAGTACGGCTAATCATTATGCGACTAGTGTTTGTGAAAAAAGAATTAAGTTGCAAATCTATGTCAGTGGTGTAGTCTTGTAATGTCCTAATAAAGAGGCCCGGCTTAACGTCTGAAGTCTGGAAATTTGAAGTCCATTTTCCAGGTCCTGGAAAAGTATGGAAAATCGCACTGTGACCTGGAATAGACTGGAAATTGAAGAATCGAGCACAATTACTTGATGTTATGCATGGCTGCTCAAATTTTCAGCATCATTTAGCTTTTCAATGCAAAAGAAAATTATTCCGTGCCCTCAAATGTGATATTTCGTGAATGCGTACTTCCATTTTTGCCATCAAATTACTTCTGAGAGACTTACGCAATGTCAAGGTCTTGTCAACATTCAGGTCTTCTGGCCATTTCTGCCATTGTTGCTTGTTTGTATTTCAAGATGGGAAAGTGCTCCTTCAGTGCGCTTTGGCTTTAAGACATTGCATTATGAACAAAGTCTTGAAAGTGGTATTGAAAATGCAGGTCTTGGCCTGGAAAAAGTCTGGAAGAGTCTGGAATTTTGAGTTGCATTTCCTGTATGAACCCTGATTGCACAGTAAGAAACTCGAAAAGGTACTGCCAGCTTTCTGGGTGCCCCATGGCTGTTGCACTTATTGGGTCCTGGGACCTTGCCCCCATCCCTCACTGCTATTTTGAAAGATAACGGGACTTCTGCTTCAAAATTTGATAAGGTCCCAGACTTAACAGCACTGTGATTTTGTTTGAATTTTGTGACTGTTATTTTCTGCTGCTTTTTATACTCAGTTTCTTTTAATTTTCATTGAAAGGCATCCAGGTCGCACGCACGCACACGCGCGCATACACACACGCATGCGCGCGCACACACGCACTCGGTCTCTCTCTCTCCCCCCTCTCTCTCTCTTTCTCTCTTTCTCACACACCAGTGATCATCATCATGCATAAACATGCATCTCTGATGCATGAAATTCCGTCTTATGAATTTATAAACTCAATGTGTCATTTTAATGCACCAAAAATTACCATGACCTCATTTTCTCCTGCACACACAAGGACATTGAACAGTGAGTTTATTAAAGTACTTTCATCCAGTCTATCACTGTGTAAGTTCATGAAAATATAACTTGATGTTTTAGAACATTCTGAAGTGATAAACAAGTTGGACTTGCAAACTCTTATCTGCTGAAACCAGTAAGTCTTCAAAATGGCCTACCCAGTTAATGAATGGATTGCAAGATCATGTGATTCAGCCAAATAAGAAAAGCATAACAAGAAACTGAAACTGAGGGCTCAGATGTGGCTTGAAGATAATCCAGGGAGTGGAACAAAAGTCTAGCAATCTATGCAAGATGATGGGCTCAAACAGTAATAACGGCTGCAGGTCTTCATATAGCCCATGATGTTTTCGTGTTAAAGTTTGAAATGGTGTGTCATGCGTGATATTTGTGCACCAGGCTGTTGCGTGTCTGTTGCTGTAGACAGGTTTGGGAGACCTTCCGTATTGATACGCAATTTTTCGTATAGCAAATTTTTCCTTCCCCCTCGTGTGCGCATTCCATGTACCAGTTCAGGTTTTCTTGCCACTCGTATTTGAAATCCGCCATCTTGTTTTCAGTGCGTGAAGACCATATCATCGTGCTTTATATTTGTCAAAAATGGAGTTGATTAACGATGGAGCAGAGGCACAGAAGATCAACAATGACTTAAAGAAAAGCAAGTGGAGAAATGTATGGATGGGTGAGATGGATGAATTTAATCGTTCGTTCCGAAAATGGCTGCGGGAAACAAATGAAGTGGGCGTTGCTTGGCTCTGCAGTCGGAAGCTTGTATACAAGTCAATTGGAGAAAAAGTTGAAGTGCATTCCCAGGAGACGAAACATGTAGAGAGATTGAATGCGCTGGAACATGCATCAAATCTTCCTGTTGCTGCTTTAGTAATGGCTCCGGTGTCAAAAGTCGATTCCCTGCTGGATGCCAAGATTCGGACTTGGGCATTTTTAGCGGAACACTGCTTGCCTAGAGCTGTCAGTGGCACCAGCCACTGATTTGTAAGACTTGGCCAACTGCAGCTTTTGATTTTGTTCAGTGTTTGTTCCAATCCAGTGCAAGTGCAGACATTGACTCTCTGCTGAATTTAAGCCATGTGAGATGAAATTAAAAAAAAACAACAAAAACAGGAATCCTCATTCTTGAACTTACAAATTAAGTGATTGAAATTTGGCCACTATCTTCTATTAACATCACTGGTGAGTAATATAATTAATAAATTTACATTGCATCCTATTTTGATGGTTTACTGAATCTAAGATTTATTTAACTTTGTTTTCAAGTAGACGCCACAAAAATGTCTTGGCAAGACAAGCCCCCCAGACCCTCCAGCAGGGCATTACCCCTGCTCTTCACCAGGGGCCTAAAGTGGCCCCGTGGACCCCCCAGCCTTTTCAGTATAGCTATGATTTTCTGCTCGCACCCCTGTGTAGAGCAAAGATGGGTGGAAAAAGGCCTGTCTGTGCCTCACTTACGTTAAACTGCAAAAGTTGACAAATCGTTCCAGTTGACATCAATCATATTTCAGTTTGTTATGTGATCAGCTTTTGCTCAATTATGACCTGGAAACAAAAGACTAGATTTGTCTCCAGTAAAGGATGATCAGACTCTGCAATCGACAAGAAGAACAATACAGTCAAGAGCAAACAGAAACTGGCAGAATTACAAACTAGTCAAAAGTGTTTGAATAATATTTCTGGAAGCAAATTAAACGTTAGTCTTTTTACACAGAATAATACTAAAGCTTCTATCAAATATGCAATGTTCATACATCCACTCTTTCTCCAAAGGTATTCCAAAAGGGTTTTATAAAATGTGTTACAGTTTGGCGTTTATCATATTTGAATAGTCTTCTTACTCTTATCCTGATTTAAAAGGCATGTAGAAGTTTGTATTAGAATAAACAATAAAGTTATAATTTTTTACAATTTGGGGGATGTTTATATTTGGTCAGAAACAGTTTCGACACAAAAAATAAACCAAACATCAAATGATTCTTTACAAAGTTTTGAGTCCTCGGACTTGGACCAAAATACTACTTGTATTCCCAATGCATTTGTGAACAAAATGCCATGGGAATCACATTTTTGAGGACTGGATTTCAGCTGATGTCAGTAATTAGGCCATGAAAATTGCCTCGCTGCTGCTCTACAGCAAAAGCTTGTGTAAGCTCTTTTATTCCCCCCCCCCCCCCCCAAGAAACTCTAGATGCATTTGATGTGATCATCACAGAAAGTTAGAATATGTGACCTCACAGCAAAGACATTTGTCAAATTTGAAGTTTCTTTCTTTTTTTTTTAATAACTGTTATTTGCATATTTTCAGAGTTGTAAAGCTGCATTTACACAAAAAGGGTCAGTGGTGATAGTTTATTTCATGCTGAAAAGCCATTTTCTCCAGTTGGCTTAATGTTTTTGGATACTGTCATTTTTTTAATGGACAAGTTGCTATTAGCAGCGTTTGCAAAGAAAGATCTATGGTTCCTATTTCAAGTTGCAGATGACTATTATATTGAAAATGCTTAGCTTTGATAGTTCTGTCTTTTGAAAGTAAAGTAAAAGTGAAACAGGAGTTGGCATTATCCATTAAAATCATTTAATTAAAATGGATAAGAATGCAGTTCTGCAGAGAAAAAAAAACGGACTACAGTAAGGACATGGTATTTTAATCCCCAATTTGCAGTTGTGTAGTTTTAGTTCGAGAAGACTTATCTAAAGTCAGCCTAATTAGTAGTAGTAACATCAGCATTATATGTAGTAATTAGTAGAGCATTCCATTATATAACAAAGTCTTTCTTTTTCAGTCTTTCCTATTATGTAATTTTCCCATACTACGTCATTCAGAATCAAGGCAGTTCAAAGGAACTGACAGGACCTATAATTATTAGAAACAAAGGAAACGTGCAGTTAAAAAGTATGAACAGTTGGGGAAAAAAGTTTAAACAGTTTATGTTGTTTGAAGCCCAGTTGACTACGAGGAGCCATAATAAACACGCACATTTTCTTCTGTCTGTAGACTCCAAGCTGAAGCGACAGTTTGTACAATTGTAGTCACAAAAGTTGTCACAGGAAGGTCCAGAGGTCGCTAGATAGGTCTTCTGCCTTTCCTGATTGCAAAAAACCACACCCAGAGAAGTTGGTATTGGTCATTCTCCAAAATTCATCTTTAGAACTTATTATTTTTTTAATCTTATATCTTTCATGTCTTAAAAATTAACTGCCACACTGATGTAAATAAAAACTGTATGGTATAGAAAAAACAAAACTGAAAATGTGACTTAGCTGATAGCAAACGTAGGGTAATCACCTGGAACAAGAAATAAAGTATACAATTCATTTGTGAAAAATGGTAATATGCAAATTTGACGGGTGTATGGCTTTCGTCTACTTTGACTAGAACTTGTAGTTATAAGAAAATAGAAAATGTGACCGGACATTCCCGTCAGCAGCATACACCGTTGATCAGAAACATTAATGAGCAGATGTTTATCACAAGCCTGTACTGTGCAACAGTGGCAGGTATGCAATTCAGATCTGGGATTCAAAGCCTCAGACAGAAGGCAACTTTACTCGCTGATGGTTTGTCGAAAAAAGTGCTTCCTGTGGTGGGCATTGCACACAAGGGAGGGGAAATAGTAGATCAGCTGACTGTGTCAAGTGGATCATGCATGGGTATTGGGGACTGATGTGTATGAAGTTCGACGATGCATGGGTATTGGGGACTGATGTGTATGAAGTTCGACGTCGGTGTTTCACCTGGAGAGGATTCAGAAGAGATGTAATTTTTCTTCTTCTTTTAAAATGAAATAAGTATGGTTTACTTGCAGTTTTTGACTGGTTTCAGTTTTAGTATGAAAGCTGTACCTTCAGGGAGAAAAAAAATTGCACATTTTAATTTTGTATTATAAATTTTTTTTTAAACCTATTTTGTTACAGAGTATGGTTACGCAGGTCAAGCTGGGGCCACACAGCAAGGGTAAGGTCAACAGCTTATTGATTTACAGTAATTTGTATAAATAAACTGTTTTTTTTTTGTCTCTCATTCCTCTGTGCTGTATGAATGTCATGGTTTTACTACTCGTCCATTCCTCTGTGCATGTGTATGTAAAATTAATTGGTATTGTGTCTTTAACAGGTAACTACCATTGTTAACATATTTGAGAGGGGGGGGGGGGGGGGGGGAGGAGAGGTGTGTGGGGTGTATGTGTAAAACAAAGTGAAAAACTGAAAATTATTTAGTCCTTTGTTTCATCTATGTTGTTTCCGTTGTATAATGCAACACATTATCAGAGTGAGTGTGCCAGTACACCGCACATTAGTACATTAAGAAACCCAGACACATTGTATCAATTGCCAAAACACTAAAATCAGCAAAAATATGTCCATTTGTAAGAGAACATACAGACTGTGCGTGGTGTGTAAGAGATTGGCTGGGAAAGAAAAGAAGGGAAAAAAAAAGAAAAAACCTAGTAGTGGAAATTGTTTTTGTTTTTTTTGGCAGATGAAGAGGACAGTGTGAAGCACCAAAAAATGAAGAGGTGGATTTTGGCCTTTAGGGAAAGAAGAAAAAAAAAAAAATCTCCACCTTAGGTTCTCATTTGATCCGAGAACTGATGCCACAAACGAAGAGGAAACAAAAAAAGCATGCTGAATTTGCTGCAAAAGGTAACACCAAGCTAACTGGGATTAATCCATCATGGACTGAGTCTGACTTTGGTCTGAGAGATTGCAGACCTGTTTAATGGAACAATTTGTTGTTTCAAGTGAAAACATAGGTCTGAAAAGTCCATTTTATGTTGAGGGGAAGCCATGATACTTAAAAAGAAAAGACGAATTACTTAGTATGTTGAAAGTTTTTTTGTTGTGGTGGAAGTTGTTCAAAGGATTAAAGTGGTAAAGTATCTAAATATTATTTCCTCCCTTCAATGTTGCAGCTACAGCTATGCTGGTTATGGAGGAGCAGATGCAAGTTCTTATGCTCAGTCTTACGGGCAACAGCCAGCAGCATCGGTAAGGTTTTATGGATTTGTTTTCTCATTCGGATAGTGGTGAGGCCAGAGAGGCCTTCAAGCTTCATTTTCAAATGGTATTTAAATTGATTTGCGATTGATTTAACTTTTAATTTGTGTTGTTTAAATTTTTACAGATGTGACAAAAATTTGTTTAATCGTTGAAACAGTTTTGATGTGTATAAAACATTTGCTAACTTTTATCAGCCATCATTCAAAAAAAAAAGAAGGTAGTTTGTCATTGTAGAATTTGTCAAGGCTGAGAAGGGAAGAATAACAAAGATGGTGTTAGTAACCATGCAACAGTTCGAAAGAACAACCTCGTGTTTTTGAATCAAAACTCACAGAAAAAGTTATCAGGTTTAAGGCTGTTGCATTTGATGATTTCAAATGATCTAACTTGTTTAAAACATCAAGCAGCCACTTGATTAAGAACGGGCATGTTGAAAGAGATCAAAGTACGATTGGAAGATTTGTACCTTGCAGCAAGGATCCTATGACCAGAGCAATTACAGCTATGACCAGAGCACCTACGCTCAACCTGCTGCGGCCCCCCCTCCCGCATCATCCACACAGTATGGACAGCAGTCCTATGGTGAGTCCTTGGGTCCCCTGGGCATTTTTTCCCATTTGATTTGTCTCTTTCAATCTCGGGTCTGTCTGCTTCACATCTGCTGCTTTCAATTACTCTGTGGTGTGTAGGTTGATCATTTTCCAAAAGTACTTAAAAGAAAATCTGCACATGATTTGTTGCACTTGCAGTGTGTGTGTGTATGCATAATACCTCCTCCTTGACCACCCGTCTCTCTCTTTTCCTTTCTTTCTTTTTAAGATTTTTTTGGGGTCCAGATACAGATGTTATTGATTTGTTACCAAAGATTGATACTGGTATATAGCATATTACTGCTTCAAATTTTGCAAAGTCTTGCATTTTGAAAGTGAAAAACTGATGATTGTCCATTACACTATACAAACACAAACAGGATTCTGATGCTTCCTGTATGTCCATAAGAATTATGTGAACATTTTTTAATGTAAGGGGTCATGTCCTTAAGAATTATGTGAACATTTTTATTGTAAGGGGTCAGATCTTCGAAATTAAAGATTACTTTTTAAGGAAGCCATTAAAAGCCTGTAAAAAAAAAAGAAAAAAAAAGAGCAGTTGTGGGAAACCTGTAGGAAACTGCTTCTGGGAAACCATGAGACATAATTTTTCAAGGAGACTAGCATGAAATAAATTTTTCCTTGAAGGGTGGTAGTATCAGGGAGATGAAAATGTGATTCAGGTCTCATGGAATCTAAATCGAAGATGCCAGTCATCCTTTGGAGTGAAATGGTTAGATGCAAAAGAAATTTTTAGAAATTGGACATAGATGGTAGTCTAGAAATGATCTTTTATTTTTGAAAGACCTCATGTACTGTCCTGCTGTTCTGTCTTTGAAAATTCAGTCTGCCCTTGTGCTGTCCTGTTGATGTATGTTTGAAAATTCAGCTTGCCTATGAAAGTTCATTTCAGACTTGAATTTATTGAGTGTTGTTATAACCTTGTACAAAGCAGGTAGGAAAGTTGTGTCTTTGTTAACTGTTTCTTTTACATACACTCTAACACATGGAAATTACGATTAATTCTAGACATGTTTGCACAGAGAGCTGTCAGATGGTTTAAAGCCAGTAACTGGTACATTGAAAAACTAATTTGTTAACAGTTGTTGTGGATAAGGCCTCTTTGTGAACTCTCCTTTCTGTACAGTTGCTAACTTCACCCCTTTTCTTTTCATGATTTGTTTGTTTTGCTTTTGTTTAGTTTTATCATGTGAGCTTGTGAATACTTAGGAAAAAGATACTTAGGAAAAAGAAAATCCTGAATATCCATGACCACCATGGCAATATGTTATCAGCTTGGGGGTAGCATTAGAGAAACTCAAAAGAGTCGGACATAGATCTGTTCCGACGTTGCGTATGCAATTTTTGTGAGTATTTTTTGTCCAAAGCATGAAATGGTGTCCACTTTGAAATCAGTATTTTGTGTCGATTCTGATGAAAAGTGATAATGGCAGTTGAAGTCTGAAATTCATAAAATTGCATGCATTGTGTGTGCAAGTGAAGTTCACCTGGCGAATTGACTCAGAAATTCACTTGCTTTCTAAAAAAAATTTGTAACTAACTGAAGTTCCTGTACAATTTGGACATTTTTTTGGTCATAAGAAAATGTGATGCATTTCAAAGTAAGGTAATATCTTTAGGCAAATGCAAAAAAAAAAATGCTTCGAAGTACAAATTAAATGGTGAATATAATCCATCTTACCTGCTACAGGTATTTCTTTGGAATAAGTAACAGTTTAATAAAGAACAAGAACAAATTTAAACCTGTAAATTGGTTCCAACTATTAGAGGCAGGTCATAATTTCATTGCGAACCGATGTTCAGCCATTAAGATATGGTAAGATAGATGGATTGAAAACGGAGATGTCACTTTAACCTCTTCAGTTATGTATACCTTGATTGGTTCTGACTGTTAAAGAGGCCGATTTTTTTTTTTCACCCCTACACCAGGATGTTGTGATAATATTGGAAACTTGATTTTTTTTTTTGTGAACTGATGTTGAACTTTTAGTAATATAGATTGATACTAAGAACATTAACATCTTCAGTTAGTTACTTATACAGCTAATATCTTTTAAGTGACACATACCTTTATATATTAGTCTGTTTAAGAGGCAGATTTTTTTCATCTGTATTCCAGGATATTGTGGTAAATTTTTGATATTTGATTTTCTTGTGACCACTTTTTATGAACATGTTTTATTCACACATACTTTGAAAATGAGCCGACTGACAAGTTTGCATTTGTCTCTAAAGGTTCCATTTCCATGCATGCTTTGAGGAAATTGAGGAAACGAAACAAATTAGTTACAGACTCTGATTGCTTCACTGATCAGATTTTTAACAGTTTTGTTTTTGAACATAGTTATAGAATATTCTTTGATAATCTGGAGAAATCTTCAAAGCATTGGATTTCAAAGTGGAAATGCGTTTAGAATGTTAAGTCCTTGTAAGAATATGCATGACATTATTTTGTGAACTTAAGTTACACTGACAGACCATGAAAATTCAGAACTGCCGGAATGTTTAAAGTAAATTTTCTTATCAATAAAAACTTACATGTAATATCTAAATTACTCTTGATGAACATTGATTACAGTGATTTGAAATTTTTTTTTTTTTTCATGTTTATCACTTCACACCAACTTTTAATGATTAAGAAATCAAACTTGTAAATGAATCATCTTTTAATTCATTAATGGAAGTAGCTCTTGTTTGTTATGCTTTTACTATGCAAATCAGTTACCTGGCAGATTTTACAGTTAGTGATTTCAACATGTTGGTTTTTAATCCTAGGATTGGTTCTTTTAATCTTTTTTTAATGGGTTGGGTAATCTTTTTTTAATGGGTTGGGTAAGGTTTTGCTTTTAATCCTATTATAACATATATACGTGGTAGTTTGAAACGTGGTGACAGTCCTGAGATAACCTCTGCTGTTGACGGGACTATAATTTTAATCTTAATCTTAATCTTAACCTGGCAGATTTACCTATCGAATTTTTACCTGTTAAGAATGAAATTTGAAAAGAAGTTCTGGGTAATTCAGATTTTGTGCAGGCTGTGCACTATGATGTTATGAACTGGATAGGAAAAAAAAAACATGTCCTTTTTGACATGTGCTTCAAAACAGAAATAAGGCCAGTCCATAGAGTGTCCTGTCTTCCAGAACCAAGTTTCCAGGCCCTCCTGCAGTTTTTTTTTTGGGGGGGGGGGGGGGGGGGGATAGGAGAAATCCGCAAGAGAGATGGAATAACCTCGTATTCTTGTGAAGTTATGAACAGAAT
Source organism: Conus canariensis (assembly GCA_033310375.1). Taxonomy (NCBI): domain Eukaryota; kingdom Metazoa; phylum Mollusca; class Gastropoda; order Neogastropoda; family Conidae; genus Conus; species Conus canariensis. The sequence continues at coordinate 53,854,052 of CM065736.1, forward strand.
GACATACTGTCTATTACATTCTAGGTAGAGTAAGTTTGATATTTGTGTACTGCCATACACTGTTTCTCATATCTTTGACATACTCAAAGGATATTAAATCTGAGATAGGTAATACATAGCTGCCAACCCTCCCGAAATTTTCGGGAAACTCCCGAAAATGAAAATCTGACAGGAAATCCTGAAAGTTGTCTTTTTTTCCCGAAATATGAAAAATAAAAAATCACTTCACGTTTCGGTAATTTTTCGCAAGGTGTCGGTAAAAAGACACATCGGTTTACCAAAACAAATCGACTTCCGCCCGGTACTTCCGTCCGGTACTTCCATCCGCGCGAAAATGGCTTCAGGAAAGCAGTGCCACATGGACTTGAAAAAAAGGGCAAAAGTCAAGTTTTTGCCGCGATACAAAGTCGACTACGCCTTTATTGATGCGTCCAAGAGAGATGAATATCATGCGTTTTGTAAAGAATGCCGTACTGACATCAACATCTCACATGGTGGAAAAAAAGACATCGAACTTCATGCCTCTTCTGCCAAGCACAAGAGGAATGCGGCGATGATGCCATGATGGTGGTACATGGTCAAAGCCAACATGAGTGGGGCTTGCTATGAGCAGCAGTTTCCAATAGAGCTGTTGAAAAAAAGCGAAGTCGGCAACATCAGATGCCCTCAAGGACAGAGAACAACTCAACCCCCCCCCCCTTCAGCAGCAACCTCCTGTTAGGCTGACAGGTTGTGAAAGAAAAAGTGTAGTTCTGAACAGATATAGGTGTACATTGTAGGAAAGAAATTTTTCCTTAGTGATCCCCCCCTCCCCCCCCCCCCCCCTTTTTTTTTGTGTGTTCTTTATTACCATGGTGATGATGATTATCAACATCTTGATAGAAACTTTCAGTTTGCTGTTACAAGACTATAGAGAATCAGATACCCAGGATGATGAAACAAGAAAATTACAATATTGGTGGTATCCATTGTATACAGACTGAAAAACCAAGACTTCCAAAGCATCTTTCATCGTAGCTAGATAATCTAGGAGCAAAGAGCAACACAAATGGACATTAGTCTGGAGACTTTTCTTCTCTGCGTAACCTGTCAAGCCACAGTTTACTTGTTGGACTGAAGTGGTAAGTTGTAGTGCTTTCTAATGTTGAGTAATGTGTGATGACTGTAATTTTTGTAATCTGTATGCTTTGCTATCAGTACTGTTCATGTCTAATTCTAGCATAATGAGATGGAAGAAATATCCCCTTTTCGACCCCAGAAAAGCTAATTTTTTTACCTCCAAATGTGCATGTACCCGTCAGCGTCTGGGGGCGTTGCCCCCAGACCCCCAGCAGGGGCATTACCCCTGCACCCCACCGGGGGCTTACAGCAGCCCCCGGACCCCCCGCCTTCTCACAGGAATTTCTGTTCCAACAGGTTGGCAGCTATGGGTAATATCTACATGCAGAAAGAAAACTTTTCCCGGACTTGGATAAACAAATTATATATTGGTGTAGGGTGAAGAAATTCGTAACTTTGATTTGTGATACTGTGTGATGTTTTGAATGTAAATGAGTAAATATTTCACAAAAGTGACATTTAGCCTTTTAAATGCCCATAGTTTCAGCCTGACATCAGTCTTCCTTTCAACAGAGTGCTGAAATTACAGACTTGAAATAAATCTTCCATGATAGAAAAATGACACCTTTTGATGCTTAAGGCCTACAGACTTGAAATATGTCTTCCATGATAGAAAAACGACACCTTTTCATGCTTAAGGCCTACAGACTTGAAATAAATCTTCCATGATAGAAAAACGACACCTTTTCATGCTTGAGGCCTACAGACTTGAAATAAATCTTCCATGATAGAAAAACGACACCTTTTCATGCTTAAGGCCTACAGACTTGAAATAAATCTTCCATGATAGAAAAACGACACCTTTTCATGCTTAAGGCCTTGTGAAGTCATTGAAGATTTGGCAATGGGAGCCTGAGCTACATGGAAGGTGAGAATTAGACAAGGGAACTGTTCAGACATTGACCATTACAAGTAGTTAAACATCATAGTGACTGTTGCAAGTGTTGTCTTTGAAGTCTTACCAGTAAGGAGTAGATGATTTTTATTGGGAAAAAGAATCGGATGACACATTGACCCGGACTGCTTGGTTCAGGTTGAAAGGAGTCTCATCCTCCATTAATATTGGCATTTTTCTTTCATAATCGCAAAGCTGACACTACAAAGCATTCCGCACACAAATATCTACCGTTTTTTTTGTGTAAAAGATGGAGAAACTTGTTGATGCATTCCATTTGATGTACCTCTCACTTTGAAGCATTATTACAGTGTTAGGACTTAACTTGATGTCAGACACTTGACAGCGCAGCGCTCTGTGAAAATTGTTTTCAAAGATGTTCTACTGGATGTGATTTTTTTTTTTTAAAGTTCCTGAAATAAATGCATTTCATTTGATCCGAGGTTTTATGGAGGGAAGACTCTTAAAGCAGTTTTTGATTTTTATAGAAAAAAAAATCTGGTGTTTTTAAAATGGCTGTATGGAGAATGTTCGACTGGATGAAAGCATAACCCTTGTGGTCTGTTGGGCTGTGAACTACTTGAAATGCATTGAGTTGCATTTCAGGCAAACTCGACACCCTTTTTAGGTGGGATAGAGTAAAGCAGCTCAAAGCATCCACTTTTATAGGCATTAAAAGATGAGATAAATTGAAATGTTTCCTTAAAGAAACTGTTTGAATAATTTATCTTATGAAAAGGTTCATGTAACTGCCATAGAAAATTGGAATTTACTCTTCGAGTTGTGTGCCGCAACCACACGTCCTAATGGCTTGGAATGCAGTGCGTCAGACTGAACTTTGTACATCCTAGACGGCATCTTTTAATTCCAGGCAGTGCCTGTTCATCGAAAGGTAGACATTTTTATTTTTAGCATTTGTTTCAGTTGTAGACAGTGTGGTAGCGATTGGTAATAATTAATTCTTGATATTAAAAAACCCTTTCTTTAAGAAGAAAACCCATTCTCAATGTGAAGATGATAGTTTGATAAACATTTGTCTCTGACAGCTTACATTTCCCCTACTCTGTTTTAAAGAAGAAACTAAAGATTTGTCAGAGTGGAATACTGGCACACGCTCCACCCATATACCCTTGGGTATGATATTGTACATCACTCTACAGAAGATGAGACAAGGAACATTCAGGTTTAAATATGGAAGTTTTGAGTGAAAAATGTAAATGTGTTTAGCACAGAAATATCTAAATTTCACCGGTTTTGGAGGAAAATGTTTGAGTCTTCAGTGGAAAATACCATTCTCGGCAAATTCCAGGTATCAAAGTCCGATGCTGTATTGTTCAGTTGAACCTGGATTTTGAATTTGCAGTATAAATTAACACAGAGTTGAACATGGTCAGTGTTTGCAGTTCCTATCTGCAGGCCATCAAATCATAGGGTAAAAACAATGTTGGGACATCTGAAGACACGGATTAGGAAATTCTTGGCAACCAGTTTCATGGAGAAGACTTACTGTGAACGGCAGGTGCCACGGGCCAACAGGGGTATGATCAGTATGGGCAGAACTACGGGCAGCAAAGCCAAGGGTACAGCTCTTCCTCCTACGGACAGCCGCAGTATTCACAGTCCCAAGGTTGGTCAGAGGCCATTTTGTTGAGTTTTGAGGCCTGGCTGCGAAGGGTCGCACCTTGCTTTCATGAGGCCTGCTTTAGTATTTTGCTCTCGGTGACCAGGGTGTGCTCTTGAAAGCAAGGTCGTAAGTCATGTGAATTAGACAGTGTAGTTTTAGTTATTTTGCTAGTGATTAGGATTAAAGGCTTTCTGTTATGCATGTTTAGTCTATCCTGTTTGTTTTCATGGGGAGCAAGAACATTTTTGGTTATTTAAAAAGTTATAGTTAGAAGTGATGTTAGATTTAAGTATATAAGTCATAGTGATTAGATTTGTATGTGAGCTGTTAAGATCATGGATGATGGAAAAGCACATGGTCAGTGTTTTGGATGGCTTCCCTGTTCATGATTTTAAGAATTAATGGCCCAAATCGAAAGGTGTGTAAACAAGGATCTTGAATTTTGCTGCTGTTTCACTGTAACTATATGTGCTTTTCTATCATTTGAAGTTGAATGGTGACCAGGTGGTTTGTTTATTGTGGGTGTAGAGCAAGATTGAATTTATGTTTTTTTGGCTGCAGACTATGGTCAGTCAAGTCAGGCACCCCCAACCTATGGACAGAGTGCTCCAGCTGGAAGCTACAGTCAGTCCAGCAGCTACAGCCAGCCCCCTCCCACCTCCTCGTATGGCCAGGGCAGCAGTGCCAGTAGTGGAAGCTATGACCAATGTAAGTTTTGGGACTCTGTGCACAATTTCTAGCTGATGTTAACAAAGAAGGAAAATAAAGGTGTGTAAGATACAGACTTTCTTTTGAAGAACAGAAGTAGTTATTAGAGCTCAAATGAAAGGAACAAACAATTTAAACATTGTTCCTCATAGGCGGTCTAGTAATTCACGTTTGTATTCCCTTCTCTCTGGCTTCTGTTCCTGTGAACTTTTATTTATTTATTGATCTTTGTAATTTTCATCGTGTGGATTTCCTCAGTACTATTTAACCCTCTTCGTTCCATCGCACCTGGTAAAGGTCAGCGTGGCTGTTTACACATCACCTGCAAACCCGGTAAAACACGTGGCAACAATGGGTGCTGCCATGTTTCTCATAGAAGAGGAAGTTTCCTGAGAACGTGACTTCGTTTTACCTTTTACAGTCCACTTCCGTTTGCAAAAAAACGCGACTCAGTATGGGCCTTAGTTCTTGAGTTATGATTTTTAAAGTTTTGTGGTCGAAGTACTGTTTTTCACCATGGCTAACCTTGATTTCTGGCATTCTATCATGGGATTTAGTGATGAAGATGAGCTGATTTGTAGGATTTACGGCATAAGACTTGGTGAAAATGCAGGGTAATGAAGGTGAGAGTGGCGTAGATTTCGATTGGGATGAGGTTATAGATATGATGAACACCAATTCTGAAGAAAGTTCTGAAGAAGATTTTTTTTCCCCAGAGTAAACTGCTCATGTGACATTCTTCAAACTTATCATATAGCAACATATATATTATTGTCCTAAATGTTGTTTGTTTTTGCCTGAAGACCCAAGAGGTCGAAATGCATTGTGTTTTGTCTTGTAATCTGTTTGTCCGTACCATGTGGTGGAACTAATAACTTTTTTTTTTTTTTTTAAACTTGCTTCATTTTCCGCCCTCAGTCACCTCGTTTTGAATATAAACATAAATTTTCATATACAGGTGATTTTGATGTTAACTTGCCAAAGGCATAGATGTAAAATAGAAATCAGAACAGAGACTGTCGTCTCTGCATTTAAACTTACAAGATTTTATTAAATCAGCAGTAAAACTGTAGTGTCTGATGTCCATGGTGCCATTTTTTTCAGCCGGCGGCTACAGTGGTGGCTCTCAGTCAAGCAGATACGGAGGAGGTTCACAAAGCTACAGCAGTGACAGGAACTCCTCGTCAAGCTATGGAGGTGATCGAGGTGGTCGATACGGAAGTAGCAGTGGAGGTGGTGGCTCTGATTATGACAGATCTGGTGGTGGCGGCGGTGGCTACGGTGGCAGAGGAGGTGGTCGAGATGGTGGATATGGTAAGTACAGTGATATAATTTGTGTTTCAGAGATTGGATAAAATAATGAATAGCCAGTGGTGGAACCAGTTCTGCGCAATAAGTTTTCAGTTTGAGAAAGTCCATGCTATCAATAAAATAAAGGGAGGGAAAAGAGAGTGCTAGGTTATTCTCAACTCGGAGGGTTCTAATAAGTTTCTCAGACGGTCCCGGTATGATCAGAGCCGGGAATTCGTCGCGGGAACTGAGGATGCTCACGTGAATTGAAATTGAAAATCGCGCTAAAAAAAAATTCTGCGTAACAAAAATAAACGACCATACCGTTTTTTTAAACAGCCCCTTGGTTTAGCAGATGACTTTCATGAACTCCGTCACTGAAGGAAAGCTCAGTCTAGGCATAATGCACGCAGTGCATTGTGGGTTGACCTAGCTCTGGTCATTTCTTCAAGATGGGGGACAGGTGAATAGTGGAGCGTGGTGATCTTTTCGATGATTCAAATGCAAAGAATAATTGGAAATGGACATGGGTGGAGATGGAGGTGAGCTGTTAGTTGGGCATATCCGAAAAGTCAGCGCGGTAGGGATTGCCTTCTGTGAATTGTACCTCTGTGACATCGTCTACAACTTGAGAGGCCTAATCGCCTTAGAAACCACGTGAAAAGTGCCAAGCATCGGAAACGGCGAGAGGCATCTGCTTAGTTCATACCTTGTTTTGTGTTTTCAGTGTGTGTGTTTTGGGCTTGATTGAGTTCTTTTTTAAAATATCTTGTGTCAGATGATGGAGTTTTAAAAAAAAGTTATGTTTGTGTTCCAGGTAGTATCGTCTGCTCATGTTTTACTACTTTTACCTTGTGTTGTACAATTTTATTATCCTTTTCAGTGTATGTTTATTTGTGCCTGATAGAATATTTTCTGAAAAATCTTGTGTCAAATGATGTTAAAAAAAAGAGGAGGTATATGTTTGTGCTTTGGGAAGCATGAGTTTCTGCCTATGTTTTGCTTAGTTTTCCTTGTGTTATGCAGTTATCCTTTTCAGTGTATATTTTGGGCTTGATTGAGTTCTTTCATGGAGTAAAAACTGAAATGATGGGGTTAAGGAAAAAGAGAGAAAGTGTGTGTGTGTGTGTGTGTGTGCTGTGGGCAGTATGAGCTTCTGCCTTTGTTTTCGTTGTGTTAACTTGTACAATTAGCCCCTTTTCAGTGTATGTTTTGAGATTGATATTCATTATGAATTTTAATGTGCTAGATTCCTTCAAATTTGCCTCCAGAATGCCTCAAATTGCACAGATTTTAGTCTCGATTTTCAAAATTTTCCAGGGAAGCATGCCCACAGACCCCCCACCCCCACCCCCACCTAGAAATTTCATCTTTTCTTTTTCTCTGAGCAATTCAGGCTCTGATAATTGTCTCTGAGATGATTTAATCCTTCCGTCTTTCAGTTGGATTATAACGTCACTTTGAGCAAAAACACTTTCCGACTCCGGGTTACTCGTGTTTCCGTGTGTTCTGACTCAGGAGTCTAATAAAAATTTACCTTAGGGAAATTTTCGGCCAGCTACTGCTGGTCTTCATCAGCCCCGACTGACTGGTAGTTGTGGTGGGTGTTGGTGTTCTCTGAGTTGTCCTCACTGGTGGAGTGATAGAAGGGTGTGCTGAACACCTATCACTCCACCAGTGAGGACAACTAAGAGAACACCAACACCCACCACAACTACCGGTCAGTCGGGGCTGATGAAGACCAGCAGTAGCTGACCGAAAATTTCCCCAAGGTAAATCTTTATTAGACTCCTGAGTCGGAACACACGGAAACATACAACATCACTGTTTTCTCCTTGACACAGACTTTCTTGTTCCTTTCTGAATCTTTGTACTGGCACATTACTATGCATCAGACCTCTCAGACTCTAGAGATGTTTCACCAGATTTAATGTTTGAGTTTTATACTAGATCGTTATATGTAATGATGAGAATATTTTAATCATATGTTTCGACAGTAGAATTCTAATATGTCTTTTAACCAGGATTTTTATTCTGCTTCAGGCAGTCATGTTTTCTTGCTAATGTTAATTGGATTTACAGCCCTGATGCAGGTTGTATGGTTTGATTGGATGTAGACGATATGAGTTAATGCACTTACCTTTTTGGTTTTTTCAGGTGGTGGTGGTCGTGGTGGAGATTATGGGTAAGCATAAGACTTTCTTTGTGATTTACAAGTGATCTGATGCTCACAATATCTAGCGGACAGTTTATGCATCTTCATTTTGCTGTCAAGTTTAGCAGCTTTGGAACAGTTCTCTAGGGCAGCAGAAGAAATGACAGTTCATAAGCATTATATCATGATGAGGTTACTGAACTTTTGTGTTTTATCATGTCTTTTGTTTTTGTATTAATTTAAACATACTATTTAATGGGTAGAAACATATTCTAGCAGTGAGAGAAAATGCACAAAGAAACCAGGGTCAGCCAGTGTGGTAAAATATCAGTTGGTCAGCCCAGTGGGCATTGTGATTTTTTTGGGGGGGGGGGGGGGGGTTAAAAAAACAACAACAACAGTTAAGGTTACAATGTGTGTAAATGATCTTGTGGAAATTGACGGTAGAGTTAAGAGTTAATAGTAGGAGTTTCAGATGTAAACTGTCCTCATTGCGAGCATCAGCGTACAGGTACAGGATATTAATTTTATGGAACAAAAAATTGGTGGTACATCAGGTGCCTTTGGGGGTGTATTCCAGCTGATTCTTACCTGTTAAACAAGTGTGAAGGTGTGTGAAGGTTTTGACTCGAAGATGAATGATACCATTAAAATGAGAAAGTGGTCAAGGTTTAGACTCGAAGATGAATACCATTAAAAAGGGTTAAAAAAGTGGAAAGATTGCAAAATGGATTTCTAACTGAGAAAAGTGAATGGTGTGTGAAAACTGGGGTTGATAAAATAATGCCTTACTTTGGTATATAATATGGCGTTGTTATGCTGCCTTTGATCTTTGCAAATTACTGTAATGTAGAGAGCATTGGTTTACAAAACCTGAAGGTACAAAAGAGAGTGGTGATATAATTTAGGTATGAAATGCATCATTAGAAGATTGTGTGGTGATACAATTTAGGTATGAAAGCATCATTAGAAGATGAATAAATGCGTTGGGTTATTGACCTTTTAACATGCTGTTGCAACAACGATTGAAAGCGCTGATAATCTGGCATCAGTCATGGGATAAGTGCAGTCATGCAACAGGTATTGATTACAGGTGTGAAGGAGTACATTTGGTGTAAATGATCTGAATCTGCTGTGTTTGACTCATGTTCTGCTTTATCCATGTTTATGATCCACACAGGTGTCTCAATGATTGCGTTGCATAGGGGTGAAGTCTGGTTCCAAACTGAGAAGGCAAAACTTGTTAAACTGAGGTTTAGCTTGGGGCTCACTGGACTTAATACATATTCACATTATGCTGTGTAAAATATTTGTTAAAAAAAGTTTTTTTGTGCGTGTGTGAAAATGTTTAGAATTTTTTTTTGTTTTATTGAATTTGTGAAATTCATGTGCTTTGCCTGGACAATGATGAAGACCAATCTTCATTGCTGAGTGTCTTGAGTAAAAGCTATGTCAAGCATGTTCTCGATATCAACAAATTTATTTGGCATTGTATAAATATATATATATGTATGAAAACGTTTGGTTTGACTGGAGAAAAATGTTCAGGGGCTACTAAAGTTTTAACATCATTATTGTTCTGACTAACAGGTTGTGGATGTACTAGTGACTGTCATGGAGACCTTTTGGTACCAGTTTTCGTTCACTCCTTAAAAAATTGGATTCTGTGTCTTGTTGCTTTTTTTTTTGTTTTGTTTTGCTTATTTTGTGATGAACGTTTTTTACCCTATTTCTCAATGTTTACTCTTTTATGGCTGGCACTGGTGTAAGGACTGCATAGAAAATAATAAATCATGATATCAGTATAATTTGGACATTTTGTGCTTGTCCATTTACTTGAGTGAGAGGCATAGGAAGACAATTGTAAAGGTTTAGATTGGCTACCAATGGAATCCCAGATCGTCCGGTTTTTTTCTACAATGTGAGATGCACACATCGGAAAGCAGTGAAGCAGTGTCAAGAGATCAGATTTAGACAGGACCATTGATAGAGATCTACATGGTGTACAACACTTTAAATGAAAAAGTTTGTAATGGGATGTGATTCAGAGACTGCAAATGGAACTGGTTTGTCTGAGGTTTAGGATGGTGGCAAAGACCACACTGCAGCATATGGAAGGAAAAAGACCATGTTCTTTGTTTCTGTCTTTAACATTTTTTTCCTGTTTGTAATAGCAGATGTTTGCTACATGTACATTTGTGGATTGATGTATCTCTCTGGTTTTATTTGTAGTTAAAATTGCTGTTTACTGTAGTTGATGACAAATGCCAAACTTTTGCACCAAAGGGGTTCTTTCACCTGGACTTCCTTAAAGTGCTTGATCTCTGAAAACAGCATGTTGACGACGTTTACTGCCATGCTCTCGTACCAAAGAGGTTCTTTCATCTAGATGTCCAGATACAGTTCTTGATCTGCTCTGAAGACAGCATGTTGTGGGCGTACAATGCCGAGCTGTCGCACCAAAGGGGTTATTTCACCTTGACATCCCTACACAGTACTTCATCTGCTCTGAAGACGGCATCCTGTGGTCATACAGTGCCAAGCTCTCGCACCAAAGTTTGTGTTTTTTTTTAGCTGGACATCCTTACACAGTACTTCATCTGCTCTGAAGACGGCATCCTGTGGTCATACAATGCCAAGCTCTCGCACCAGAGTGTTTTTTTTTAGCTGGACATCCTTACACAGTACTTCATCTGCTCTGAAGACAGCATCCTGTGGTCATACAATGCCAAGCTTTTGCACTGAAAAGGTTCTTCCACCTGGACGTACTTAAACTACTTGATCTCCTGAAGACGCATGTTGTGAACATACGAAGTCAAGCTCTCGCACTGAAGGGATTCTTCCACCTGGACATCCTAATAGAGCTTCGATCTCCTTTCTGTGAAGATGGCATGTGGTGGACATATACACATTATACAAACGTAGATCAGAAGAAAGAAAAACTGTCAAGACACTGCTGAAAAGACTGGTGAACAGAGTAGGACAAGGGCCAGAGAGATCCTTACGAATTGTTTTATGTCATGTGATCACTTGCATCTGCATCGTGTGGACCAGCTTGATACCGGATCTGCAAACAAGCAGGATTGGATAATGAGGAAATGAGTGGCCCAACCTGAAAGCTCCAGATTCAGGTGTGAATCTACCATGGTGTTGCTGCCTTTTTTCTTTTCTTCCCATTGTTGAGTGAATTGAGGGTACAAACCAATGAACAATGGGCCTGTTGTCAGACTTTACATGAATTCTATGCTTTTTATGTGCTCAGTGAGGTCAGCATGGACTGCTTTATTTGTGTGGTGTTACTATACAACCATTAATACACATAGGACATGATCCTGCTTACTATGGCCATAACTTTTTCTCCCTTGTGTAAGAGGATTGATAGAGTGACCATATATTTTGACAACATTCCATAGATATTTCCCCAGCTTTGCCTTCAGGAGGCTGCTATGTAAAGAAGTTGGAAATCAAAATGGAAATCTATAACGATTTAGCTATGTTCTGAGGTTTGTCACACTGGAGCTTGGAATACTGCTGAAATGTTTTTGTAATTGTCTTGCTAGACAAACGTGACAAACCACCTCAAGTTCAGTGTTCAGTTTGTTTTTTAGTGTTAGAATTGTTTGAGAAATGTCTAATAAAACGGTGAGGAATGAAAGTAAAAGGACAGATAGGCTCTGAAAATACGAACAAAAGACTTACAGTTATCAGCTAGGCATTATGCAAGTATTAGAAGTTCGAATAGTTGAATATTCTGGTGCATTTGTGATTTGTGCCGGAGTTGAATATTCTGGTGCATTTGTGATTTGTGCCAGCATTAGAAGTATAGAATTGTGACTTTCTCATGAAGGCATTGTGAGCAGGATCACACCATAATTGATATGAAGAGAAAGTGGTGTTCTCGCCTCTTTGTGACTGTCTCGTCTGTGTGTTTTGGAATCACTGATGATTGGGTATGTTGTGTTAGTGTCCAGTGAGCTTCCCTGCTAACAGAGGTTATAGAAGGTTTACACAAGACAAATGAAGCCAAAACGTGTGAAAGGGTCCAGTCTGAACATTTGGTCAAGGTGTTTAGTACAAAGGTTTTACTGGTGGAAGGGTTTCCAAACTGGTACACAAGGTGCAAGATAAATAGTTAAAGGCATGTGGCTCCAACTTTTGCGCTTGTCCTGATAATTGTTACCCTTTAACATGTAAGCTTAGCTTTGATATTGATGAATGTTCGCCGTGAATGTCTGGTTGTTACTGATTACAAAATGGATGTTAGTTTCTGATAATGAGAATTTAAGAGGGCACTCACTTCCTCCAGTCATGCTTTGCTGTGTGAAGATTCTCCCTTTTGACAGGAGGCAGATTCAGGTGGAGGATCCAGCAGGTGTGTATTGCAGGCACCTGCACTCTGGGATGCACATGCAGTCCCATGTCCATACTCAGATATGTGCTGATTGAAATTATGCAAAATTGCTCACTGTTTGAAGAAGATGCATAAGAAAATGCACAGAAATGAACAGAAAGACTTCAGGTGAAAAGGCACAACATGACCACATTGCTTTTAAAAGGAAGGGCACAAGTCTAGTACCTTTGCCATTGTCACTGTTGTCTCGAGGGAGAAAGCATGAGACTCATTGTTTCAGTTCAGTGCACAGTTTTTCCCCCTTAAATCTGTCTTTAAGCCAGGCTGCCATTAATGGAATTCTTGTCACTGGAAAAATCATTCTCTGCTGCCCCTTCCCCACCCCCACCCCATGCCCCTGACCAATAAAGTTTAGCTGAAAGGGGGGTGGGGGAAGTGTTGACTGGGGAAAGAGTGAAGTGAGGTTGCAGAGGTTTCAAGGAAGAATACCATGTTGTCCCAAATCAGTGTGTAGTGCTTATAAGCCTTGCAGACTGTACAGGTCAAATGAATACCTGGATACTGTAACCAGTAGTAAAGATTCTGTTTTCATTGGTTTAACCCCCAGGTCTGGTTTCAGTTCCACTTGAGTGACACTCGCTTGGTCCAGATCAGCGATGACCTTGCTGTATTTCTTCTGGATCACATTAAGTGATTGGTTGACTTATTTGGGCATCAAAGATGAATTGTAAATATCCCAAACGTTTTATTTCAGATGAAAATTGACTGTTATTATGTCAGTGTCAGTAGATGGTTGCACAGTCAATTCAGATGATAATTGATGTTACGTCTATGTCAATAATTGGTCGCAGTCTTAATGCAGTCAAAACGCATTGTTCAGCTTGAATTCAGTCAAAGATATGTTGGATTCAGGCAGCAGAGATGAATTGGAATGATTTGAACTTGAAAATCGGACTCCAGGAGATATTCATCAATGCTGACGATTGGGTTCAGAGGGATAGAGAGTTGGATGTGATGATACAGCTTCCTGGTCATCCTCATCCCCATCTTTAAAAAAAAACCCACATTTTTCTAGAGTGTGTTTTCAGTAAGTGGTAATAGAGACTCACAGTACTTCTCTTTTATTTGTGGATGCATATCCTGTGAACAATCATGATCTTAGTTAAAAAAAAAAAAAAAAAAAAAAAAAAAAATTGCTGTTATGTCGATTGAGGCAACTAAACAAGTATCTGTATTTTTCAGCTTCATTGGGAAATATGTCTTTGCAGACAGCGCTTACCTGACAAATATTCAGTAAACTATTGTTCAGATTTAGTGAGCATTGTCAGCAGCTGAAGTGCAGTCTTCAGATTTGTCATTGTGAATTTTTTCAGAGAGAAAATGTTTAGGGAGAAAATGTTTTTCTTTTTTATGGTGTTCTCACTCGTGCACCCTGATATATTACTTCAGCGTACCAAACATCATCACAAACATTTATATCATCTTTGAGTACTATACTTATGCTTACGAGTGGTGAAGAACACATGAATAATCGGCCTAAACTGGCATTTAAAAAATTTTTCTCCCAGCCTAACATACTTTTTCGGCAGCTGTACTCATCGGTTTACCAGTGAGCCTGGAACAAAAGTAGAACTTAGCACTTCCAGGCTTTAGAAAAAAAAAAAAAAAAAAAAGAAAATAATAAAGAAAAGGATCTGCTTTACAGTGCTACAGTGGACACAAGAAAAATGCATGTTGAGAATGCGCAAGATAGAACAGATTTCAAGAATAATTCTTAGTCCGCCAGAAAGGAGGACAAACAAATTACAAGACAAAATCAGTTTGTCTTTGTTTTTGGCGGACTCAGAATTATTCTTAAAATTTGTTTCCATTTCCGCGTGCAGTCATCTCACTTTGAAACTAAGCTTGAACATATTTTTAGTTCTTTACAAAGGGGCATGGGGATGGGTTTCAGAGAGTTTCAGCCCTCTTTTCTCTTTTTGATGCTTGATCATTTGTAAGCCTGTGGGCTGCTTTATGCCACTTGTATTGAAGTGGTCAGTGACATGCAAATTTGTCTCACTTGGTCACAGGTTACCTACCGGATTCCTTTGTTGTCTTACTATTACTGTTTTTTTTTTTTTTTTTTTATGCAGAATCAGTTGGCAGAGAAATGAGAACTGTGGACATAATCATTTCTTAAAAGTATTCTGATCTGTTGTTTCTGATTCCTTCTTCATTTTATGTTGTTTTTCTGTTTTTTAAAAATCAACCTGTATCAAAGAAATGAAAATTGAATGTTTCCAGCAAGAGGTTTCAGTCAGTTGATAAGTTGTACTTTACTTCCTAGTGAAATAAGTATTCCTCCTGTGTTGAAAAGAACAGATGTTCACATATAGTTAAATAATCAAGGATATACATGAAGGTTATACATGAAGGTCTTGTGCGACTGTAAGTGGTTGAACAAATGAAAAACCTGAGACAAAGAATTAAAGAATTTGTGTATTGTTAGATCTTTGCAAAGAGTTTTTTTTTAGCTGATGCAGAGGGTATATGTTTGACTGTTGCTACTGAAACGATTATTGCCATTTCATTTCCACAATTATGCTTTTTCTGCCAAATTATCAAATGATGCTCGAGATAAAATTTTCTTTCTCCTTTTTATTCAGCTGTCCATCCTTGTCTGTATGGATTCTAATTCTTTGATGTCCACCACCATCCTGTGTTATCTTGGTTGAGCATAATAACTGGATTTTATTTCCACTAGATCAAAATACAGGTACAGTCCTTACTTACACCTGCAGTCCCACGCTTAAATCTCACAGCCTTTGCTTTCCATTGACATTGCTTACCATGAGGGAGATTTGCTCCCCCCCACCCCCACCCCCCCACAATTCATGGTCAGAAAAATCTGATCATGTGTTTATATTTCGTTACAGTAGTTGCTAGACTTGATGTGACTGTCATCTGTGTTTATGTTTAGTTGAATGCTTATATTATATTGGGTTGTTCCTGGCGTGTCTTACTGAAACTGTTAAGTTCTCATCTTGCTAGCTTTGAAAAAAAAGGTTTGGCAGCAAATGACAGTATGACTAGTTGCCTAAAAGATGTACAGTTAAGAGATTTGTATGGTTTAAAATCTTGAACGGGATTGGAAGAACACTCAAAGGCGATTCACTTAGTGGACACACCGAGCGTGCCACACACACGTGTAAAGCAGGACCTCGTGATCGTTTGTCATCCATCTTATAGAGGTGTCTTTGGTATGTTGTTCAGATATTATTGTGCAGTGTGGCAAGGTCTATCTTTAGGTCACCGCTGATGCAAGGACAGGTTTCTGTGCAATATAGAAGATAGCCATGTCATTCCAAAATGCAGCTTTGTTGTATGACTCTTCATTCTGAAATAACCTTCTCCTGTTTTGTGGCAGCTCATGCTCTGCTGCCTAGGTAACCTCTTGTTTTCCCTCGGCAACAAAACCTATGAGGAGTTGGTGTTCTAAGGGTGTTACTAGCTTTGTAGGAGCTGATAGACTTTGGCATCACAGCTTACATATTTTATAGGATGATATGTACATTGTATCCTGTGTTTGTCAAGTCAAAACGAGCGAAGGCCTAATTTTGGTCTGACACTGGCCATTCTGGGTAGACCACTGGTATTGAATTTACGAGACCAAGTCAAGATGTGGCTGATGGGAGGGGGGAGGCTGGGGGATGGGGTGGGGGTGGGCTAACTAATCCGCCTGTGGGCATGAATATGAAGATGAAAAACAAAACCCTGTTTCTTTTCTCTGTGTTGATGACCCTGACCCTCCCCCCTCCCTGTCTGTCTGCCCCTAGTCTTTTTCCCCCATGATTTTGCCAACTGATGAAATCAATTAATCACATACCTAAGCACACTACTGTTCATGTACGCGCAAATTAACAACATAGACCTCTAAGGAGAATGTATAGTACTGATTATTTACATGACCATTCATTTTTTTGTTTGTTTTTGGAAAGCTGTGTCATGTATTGTCGTTCCGGTGACAGTTTTGTTACATTTTAATGATATAAAAGGTGTGATGTATTATGTTGAAAATTGTACTTGAGACTGTTGCTAAAGTCTGATCTCGTTTAATGCTGCTTTAGTTGGAGCCACATGTATCATATTTATTCTTGGACCTTTGAAGGAAAAAAAAAAACACTCCCCTGTACAAACCAGAAAAGAAGGGAGTTCAGAAAAGAGAAACTTAGGGGTCATTTGAAAAGAAAGGGAACAAAAAGATTCAAATGACCCACTACCTACAACCAGAGGAGACATCTGCCATGTGTTTGGTGGAGACGAGAAAACTGATCCAGAGTTATGATTTCAGCGGAGGCCGCGGGGGTGGTGGTTACAACAAATTTGGTGGTGAGTGAGATGCGAGGTGCAACTCTAATCAGTTCATTCTCGTCATCCCTTTCTATTTGACTTTTTTTTTCCTTGGTGCTGTTCACTTAAAGCATGTGTTGTCATGTTTCTGTGTTCTATATGGGATGATGAGCTTTTAGTCTGCTTCCTTGAAACATCGGTAAAACAAAAACATTGGAGTGGACTAATGGTGAAAGGTCTTGAAGCCCAGTGGAATGGCACAAGATCTCTAGGTCAAGCTTTGAAACTGTGAGGACGCTCCATGATGGGTTTAAAATGCAAGTGGTGATTGAAATTAAAAACAAAGAAACAAACGAACAAAACTCTACAGCAAAACTGGTGATTTTGAAAGAATTTGATGCTTAAAAAATGTTCTTAAAAAAATGTTCTTGCAAAGTGAAGTCTGATGTTAAACTGAGATATACCAGTAAACTGCATTAGTGGTGAACTGTGTTTAAAAAAAGGAAGAGAGAATGAAAACCATAGGATTAACAAGATATATATGTTGCTCAGAATATGAATTGAATTTGATAAAAACAGATGACTGTCTGGAACAAGGGAGACAAAAACAGATGACTGTCTGGAACGAGGGAGACTGGATGTGTTTTGAACATTTGTAATCTTGTAAACAACGGGTTGAAAATGAAATTAAACTGATTGTTTTAAAATTGGTTGGTTACAAACGGTAAAAAGTATTGGGAAGAGTGGGACCAGCTGGGTTCATTGAACCTGGATTGCTACAGCATGGAGTGTAAGTTGTGATGTACAAATATGCGTGTCCTGAACTGGAATACTCTTGAAAAAAAGGTCCATGGAATGTCATTCTAAAATGTCATTGGTTATTAAGCGTCATACTTTGCGGAACGATAGGTTGAGAAGAGTGAGCCAAAGAATGGCTGGTTTCAGAGACATAGGAAGTTAGGGGGACAGGTGGGGATGGGGCACAGGTGGGGAAGTCGGATGTTTTTAAAATGATGACTTGAGATCATCATTCATGGTTGAAAGTGCTGATGGTTGTGGAAGAATTCATGGCTAAAACCTGATGTGGTATTGAAAAGAAAGAAATTGCCTTGTACAGAAGCATATCATGAATTAGATAAAATGTGCCAATGAACTAATGATGGACGATGTTGAAAAAGGCATGTGAATGAGGAAAAGAAACGATAAAACTGGGAAGTTATGGGACTTCACAGGTTTGTGTTAGTTTACTGAAATAAACATGATCTTGTCTACCTACGGTCAAGTTCATGGATGTATTTTTATTCATAAGGTTACCATTTGAAAACCAGTGTTAAGAAGGGGCGGTACATTATGCTTGCACATAGGAGCACATGCAATTGAAATATCTCTTGGAGATTGTTTTTAAGATTGTTAAATCTTAAGAATAAAGAATGAAAGGAATGATGCGATGCGCAGACAGAGAAAACCAACGTTTGACTGATTTATTCAATAATGGAATTGGCCTGTGGAATGTGCTGTGAGTGGTAATATTCCCTGAAGCATGTGTGTGGCTTTAACAAATATGGGAAAATATTGGAATACATAGTGCCAGTCTGTGATGTCGTTTCCGAGTGCTTTACAAGAAAAAGTCATCTTGAGATCTATGTACACAGATCCCAGTGCTGTTTTTTAAGCACACACACACAAATGTCATTCTGATATGGTGTTATTTATGTGAGCTGACTGCTAAACAGTATGAAGATTGCTGGTAGTGTGTTTAAGAGCTTCATGATCAAAATTGGTGGTGATTGAAACAACAGGTGTGCTTAAGGCTGAAATATACAATTGAACTAATCAGATTATTTGGTAAAGATAAAGGGTGTTGGAAAGAAAGGCTTATAAAACAAAGGTGTGGTGCTTTCACATGAAAAATCTGGTCATGTGGTTGAGATAAAAGGTTCCAGAAAGAAAGGCTTATACAATAACGAAAGGTGTGCTGCTTTCACATGAAAAGTGTGTGATTTGGATGTCTACAAAAAATGATGTTAATGTGTGTCCTGAAGTAATTTGAAGACATTTTATTTTATTGTGCAAAAGATAGAAGACACAATCTCTCTCTCTCTCTTCTTACTGTTCACTTACTTGCACACTCTGGTACGAGTGAGCGTATGGGCAGACATGAATGCACATACATAATCTTGTTTGTAAAACTGATGAAATGGGGAAAAAGAAAAAGGAAGAAGGAAAAAGAAAAGTTTGGGTTATGGTCATAACAAATTTGGCTAGACATCTGAATGTAGAGCTTATGTTTTTGAATGAGAAAAGACCTAGAAGTGTGTGCTGTATATAGGAATAAAAGGTGTAGCAGTCATTTTATTGTTGCACAGTTCTAATGAGTTGAAAGTCATAATTTTTCTTAGTTTTGAGGACTTTAAAATTAGAGACATAATTTGCCATAAGAATTGCAAGAGAATAGAAAAGGAGGAAGCCCAGGGAATGCCTCATGTTAATACTGTCTAGCTGAGAGCGGCGCGTGCAGCGCAACTCCCTGCTGCCGTGCGCTCGCGCATAATGCTCAGTCCCTGCCGACGCGCATATTTCGCCACTTTATTTTTTACGGTAGCTAGACAACAACTGACACTGTTGTGTTAGGTGTCATAGGAAAGAATAAACACTCAACTAATCGAACATAGTAATTTTGAATCATTTACTTTCAATGTGTAGACACGACTGCGCGTTGAAAAACATAAGTAAAAAAAAATTCTTTGTTTACATTCTATTCCGTTCTTTTACAACACCAAATCAGAAGATGAAGGGATGGCTGCATCTTCAAACAATTCACTTTCCTCTTATCTTTCATAGTTTTCTATCTCTCTATCACTCCCCTCGTCACCAGATCCACTTTGTAATATGATTTCAAGCGCTTCATTGAGCGAGAAATCGCTACCACCCCTTTGTCTGACCAACATTTTTTCGCGCGCGCTTAGTGGCAAAGCCCGGTGCCGTCATTTCCTTTGTTCCAAAGCTGCTGGGGTCGGCCAAGTTCATGATAGAGCACTGAAAGTAAGGTCTACAACTCGCTACAACATCCCCAAGACTAGTTACAGAGCTTATTTCCCTTGGATCGTTTTATGGAAAGTGTAGGAATTTTTTATGTTCCAGTCACCTGATAGTGGGTAGAATGTACTGTCTGTCCGTCACCCAGCCTTGGGTGCCTCGGCTCGAGGGAAAGAAATCCCGTCACCCACGATTAGGTGACACGGCTGGTAAAGGTTAAAACCATTGTCAACATTACGAAGAACAAATAGTTGAGACCTATGCAATTTGGGTTCAAAATGTTCACATTATGAATAACAAACTAGACAGATGAGATACGTATTCAAACCCTGTCCAAGGAAACCTCAGCTGAAAGTCTTGATGAAAGAGTAGGTAATTATGTATTCGTCTTAACATTGAAATTTCATTTGGTTAAAATAGAGGGGTATTGAAGAGTCTATAGGTGGCCAAAGAAATTGGCTGTATGGCGAAACG
This sequence comes from Conus canariensis, assembly GCA_033310375.1. Classification (NCBI taxonomy): domain Eukaryota; kingdom Metazoa; phylum Mollusca; class Gastropoda; order Neogastropoda; family Conidae; genus Conus; species Conus canariensis. Next base: position 53,874,036 of record CM065736.1, read on the forward strand.
GAAAAAAAGAAGAGGATAAAGAGTACAGTTCTGTATAATACAGTGTGGTTTTCTGGAACGGAGGCAGGTTTACAGGAAGGTGATAGAAAGCATTACAGTCGGCAGACCAATATTCTCTGTTGACCATAAACTGAATTTGTTTTGTATTAATATCAGTGCTCTGTAGAAAAGATGGGTTTAGACGGAAAAAATTGGGTACCATGAATTGTGTTTTAAGCTAAGACATGGTTTTACAGTTAAACCAACTTGAGTCCATTTGTATGAGGGCTGCAGGCAATGTCATACTTGAACTATGTAGAAAATGATTCTAATCAAAGGTTAGTCAAGTCCTGAAATGGAAAAAAACAGATCTGTTTTCAGACATACCTGCTGTACTTGGGATAGCTGCAGTTGTCACTAAAAAAAACTTTAAAATCTGCAATCATTATGGCTGTGTAGTGTGTGTTGCTGGGAACAAACAAACAGGTGTCCTTTTTCCGCTGTAAGATAGACCTGATGGAAGGTTGGAAGTCGTAACAATGTGCGTATGTGTGACCGTCTGTAAACAAGGTATAGAAGAGACTGAATGTAGCCAAATTTAAGAAAAAGTTCTGAAAAGTTGGCTGGCTGTAGCAAGAAAATCAGAATGTGTGACTTAAGAAGAAAGATAGGAAATCCCGCTGTGGAAAAAAGAAAGGAGAGAAAAAGTCAAAGCTGCCAGACCTTCAGCTAATAACACAGTGAATGATAGTCATGTTTACAACAGAGAGGAGAAAACATTGGTCCATGCATGATATGCAGGTGGGCATTCTTCACCATTCAAGATGGTCAAGATGATGCGAGTGTGGGAACTTGCATGTACATCTGCACCGTATGACGTTTGTAAGAATACAGTCGGTTTGAGAAAATCCTTGAAAAAGTTCTGTTTGTTCCTTATTTTTATGTCATTTGTTCCTAATGGAATGATTTTGGAGTAAGCATACTAACCACATTTCATTGAGGTCAAATTGAGCTATTGATATCCTGCAATTAAAAAGATCACATGTTGGTCAAGGTGGGAGTTACTCTTGACTCTGATACGTCACGTTTGTGAGAAATGGTGAGAAAATTGGAGATTTAGTTTGTCTTTGAAGACTGATGAGTTGAGATCGTCTCACCACAATGTGCATCTTGATATTACTAAAAATCAAATCGCAGAATGAGTTTAACATGTGATGTTGTTATGTGAAAACATGAAAATGGTTAAAGAAACTGTGTGGTGTTTGTTGGAAGTATGTGCGTTTTCAAACGGCTGTGGATAATTCAAAACAAATTAAAAAAAAAATAAGTGGGCACTGAAGATGAGCCACTCTCCCCCCTCACCCGCCTCCCATATCTGCCCACTACAGAAATGAAAAATAAATAAAAATAATGAAGCTAAACCTGTTCTTTTAGGGGAAAAAATGGCATGTGGTGTTGATGCAGGCTGGTGTATCTGTACGATTTTATAATATTCTGATGACATATTTTGCGAAAATGAACCGTATCTGGTAAAAAGGGGGGGAAATCTGGATGTGAAGCTCTTGAGCAGTAATCGCATTTGTAGAGTGTAGCCAAGTGTTGGGGTGGAAGTTCAAGTGCTTTGACTGATAAACAACAATGTTAGCTAACTCTCTGGCTGTTCAGTCTACTTCTTTGACAGCTTGCTAAAATGAACTAATAATCGTCAGGTTACAGGCTTTTTGATATGATGTGCATGCAGACGCATGCATTCTCTCTCTCACACACACACAGACACAGAGCGAGAGAGCAGGATTTTTTCCCTAAGTATGCCAACGAACCAAGTATTGAAGAACTGTTTGATGGGAAAAATCTATGCTTCCTTCAGTTACTGTAAGATCAGCTTGAGCATTGGCTATTCCGGCAAATGGAGCCGTTATGCGCCTTCGAGTGGTGGGTTTTTTTGTTTTTTTGTTTGTGTTTTTCCTTCCCTCTCTCCTTACGAGAGTAAACAGTACCGTTTTTGTGGAAAAGTACATCAGTAGAATTTCTAGGATGTACAGATCTGCTGAATTAACTTTGCGTCAAACAGTGGACTCTGTCAGCAAATTGTGAGCATTTTGTTGTCATTGAACATAAGTAAACTGTCTTTTGTGATGCTAGTTATGTTTTAATCTGAAATGAAAAAACGGTTTTAGTTTTAGGTGGAAAGTTATTAGCGTTTAAAAAGAAGGAAGTTTTGTTTGAGTTCTGAATTTGCCAAGATGCTGACAGACTGGATTAGGCGATAAATTGTATGACAACTTAATGTTGTGTTTAAAAGAAATGTTCTTACGTTGTGTTTTAAAAAAAAATGGTGAAAAATGTACGACACCTCCAAAAATGACTTGCACTGCCTGCATGTGTTTGCCAAACATGACGAGAGAATGTTTGAGGAAGACGTTTCCATTGGTGTATGATTGACGAAGGAGGATTATTGATTTGAGTGTCACACTTTCCTCCGTATGACACAGGAGAGGGTGGCAAATAAGAGAAGTGAAGAATCGGAGAGTGTCTTATGTTTAAAGTAGAACAATGAGTGAAAATGGTTGCAAACAATGCGAAACAGTGGACAAAGGCTTCAGAACATTATGTCAACAACATTTTGTGAAAAGGAGAAAATGGGGTCATAAAGAATGCTGACCATAACACTGACAGGTATGCACATATTTAAAGCATTGGAAATAAATAAGTGATGGAGCTCTATGACACAAAACGGAACTACGAGTACGAAATTGCATATGTATGATGTAGAAGTGGAAACTACCTTTTAAGGAAGGAGACAAACAAAACAAAAAGAAAAAGCCAGAGCAGGTGATTGATTTATTTTGCAGTTTAATAAAGAAAACTAAGAATCGGATGGCAAAAAAAAAACAACCAAACTGAACTGACAGATAAACCTGTTAGTAGCATGCTTATGGAAACATCTTTAGGTCGAATCAGTCATAAAACTTCAGCATTGTCATGATGGAGTTGATGTCCAAATACTGGTCTTAGGTTTTTAAAGTGTTGTTTGTGAGGTCTGTGTAAGGTGTTCAATTCTAACAAAAGTTTGTGATGACAAATATTAATGGAATGGGTTTGTGTGCAAAGCTCAGTATTCAACATGGTTCCCCTTCTTTTTCTTTGAATGATTAGAATGGGGGAAAAATGTGAATGATAAACATGCAGACCTTTTTGAAATGTACAATGGGTTCGTAAACATTATCCCACTCCCACCACCTCCAGTCCGGTTAAAGAAGCGTGAAAGATGCATCTTAAGAAAGGTGGGGTGAACCAAATATGTTGTGTTTAAAATGATGTGCGTGTTGCTTATGCCCATTACTTTTAAACAAGTAGCAACAATGAATATTTAAGAAAAAGAAAAAAAAAAGAGGGACAGAGTTTTGTGTGGTAAATATGAATTGAAGAATTCGAAACAATGAAGGACGGGTCAATATTGAAGTGTCCTGTTATTTTCGATAACTTTTTTTTATTATTTTTTTTATTTAATGTGAATATTTTGAGATTGTTACTGATGCATTCAGATGGAACTAGTAAGAATGTAAAATAGATACTCTGAAGAACACTTAAAACTAGGAATTGAAATGGAAGTTGGCAAATCATATCTTTGGAGCTGAAAATATTATAGTTTACAAAGTACTTCCTGACAAACAATTGTTCAATCAGCAAGCATCCAGTATTTGTTCTATTCAGTTACATTCATATTTTTTGATGTATGTAGTAACCTGTTTCAGGTGACCGTGGTGGCAGCGGTGGCGGTGGCTATGGTGGCAAAAGTGATCGCGGCGGTGGTGGCGGTGGTTATGGCGGTGGTGCCGACATGGAGATCCAACAGGACACAATCTTTGTGTCTGGTATGGGAGAGGATGTAACGGAGGACGGTATGGTGCAGCATTTTGGCAGCATTGGTGTCATCAAGGTCAGTGGTATGCCTTCAGTGTATGGATATGCTTGAAGGTGGATTTAATTAAAGAAATTTTTTTTTTTTTTTTTAAACGAAGCTTATGATAGTCTGCCAGAAGAGAATGCTTGGCTTGATTTTTTTCCCCTACTTAACCACTACATCAGAGTTTCAGAAAGGTCGGTCAGTTGGCCTTGAAACCAAATGAAGCGTGACTTTTTTTTTGTTTTCAAAGATAAAAGGTCTCGGACTAGCAATTTCGATGAACGCCGGATGATATGAAACCTCAGAATAAATGGTGGGATGGATGAAAGGAGAGAACTGTAATTCATGTGCATTTTGTGGCTGAAAAATTCAAAGAAAAGAAAGTTTGTATTCAGTGAGAAAAAGTCGATACCTCTCGGGAAAAAAGTAACCAGAGACTGAATATAATGTATTTGACACTTAAAGTTTGATTTAATGTACATAAGTGAGAAAAATGCCAGTATTTCAAACTGATGGGTAATACATAGCTGCAACCCTCCCGAAATTTTCGGGAAACTCCCGAAAATGAAAATTGACGGGAAATCCCGAAAGTTGTCTTTTTTTCCCGAAATATGAAAAATAAAAATCACTTCACGTTTCGGTAATTTTTCGCAAGGTGTCGGTAAAAAGACACATCGGTTTACCAAAACAAATCGACTTCCGCCCGGTACTTCTGTCCGGTACTTCCATCCGCGCGAAAATGGCTTCAGGAAAGCAGTGCCACATGGACTCGAAAAAAAGGGCAAAAGTCAAGTTTTTGCCACGATACAAAGTCGACTACGCCTTCATTGATGCGTCCAAGAGAGATGAATATCATGCGTTTTGTAAAGAATGCCGTACTGACATCAACATCTCACATGGTGGAAAAAAAGACATCGAACTTCATGCCTCTTCTGCCAAGCACAAGAGCTTGAAGAGGAATGCGGCGATGATGCCTGATGGTGGTACATGGTCAAAGCCAACATGAGTGGGGCTTGCTATGAGCAGCAGTCTCCAATAGAGCTGTTGAAAAAAGCGAAGTCGGCAACATCAGATGCTCTCAAGGACAGAGAACAACTCAGCGCCCCCCCCCCCCCCCCCCCCCCCCCTTCAGCATCCTCCTCCTGTTAGGCTGACAGGTTGTGAAAAAAAAAGTGTAGTTCTGAACAGATATAGGTGTACATTGTAGGAAAGAAATTTTTCCTTAGTGATTCCCCTCCCCATTTTTTGTGTGTTCTTTATTACCATGGTGATGATGATTACCAACATCTTGATAGAAACTTTCAGTTTGCTGTTACAAGACTATAGAGAATCAGATATCCAGGGATGATGAAACAAGAAATATTGCAGTATTGGTGGTATCCATTGTATACAGACTGAAAAACCAAGACTTCCAAAGCATCTTTCATTGTAGCTAGATAATCTAGGAGCAAAGAGCAACACAGATGGACATTAGTCTGGAGACTTTTCTTCTCTGCGTAACCTGTCAATACACAGTTTACTTGTTGGACTGAAGTGGTAAGTTGAAGTGCTTTCTAATGTTGAGTAATGTGTGATGACTGTAATTTTTGTAATCTGTATGCTTTGCTATCAGTACTGTTCATGTCTAATTCTAGCATGATGAGATGGAAGAAATATCCCCTTTTCAACCCCAGAAAAGCTAATTTTTTACCTCCAAATGTGCATGTACCCGTCAGCGTCTGGGGGCGTTGCCCCCAGACCCCCAGCAGGGGCATTGCCCCTGCACCCCACTGGGGCCTACAGCAGCCCCCGGACCCCCCGCCTTCTCACAGGAATTTCTGTTCCGACAGGTTGGCAGCTTGGTAATAAATCTGGTAGCCTACATACTATGTACAATTTTTGTGATATATAGTAAAGATATGAGTTCAAATTTCCAAGCTTGTACTTATTGTGGAACTAGTGATAGGACTGATGATTGCTCTGTGCTGTTTAAGTCTTCAGTTGGAAGTTGTGGTGTGTATGTAATTCGTGTGTGTGTGTCTGAACATGCCCACCCACATCAGTATTTGTATTATTGGTTTGTAAGTATATTACAGGTTGAGATCAATTGTGCTGTTGGCCTGAAAAAATCAGAGGTGGTTTAGGGCCCACATATAACAGTGCTGTGAGTAACAGGGGAGTGTGCATGCCTAGTCTGTCTTTTTGTGCAGTAGGGGAGACCTTTTACAAACTGAATGATTTCACCTGTTGGCTATCTTTGCCTCAAAGATTACCAGATGGTTTCATAATAATGGCTGAAATCAGAGGAATGGGAAGTTTTTAGAGCTGCTCATGGAACCAGAACTTCTCTTGCAGACTGACAAACGCACTGGGAAGCCCAAAGTGTGGATCTACAAAGACAAGATGACTGGTGTCCCAAAGGGAGAGGCTACAATCACATTTGATGACCCTGAAACGGCCAAGGCAGCTATTAACTGGTTTGATGGTAAGGCTTGGGCATAGTGGGTAGTAGTCCTACTTGGCCTGGTTCATGTGTTTGTTAAACAATTGTTAACTTTTATCTGCTGTCTGTTTATAGCTTGGAATAGTCTTTAATTTACGGAGAGTTGTTAATTCAGAATTATTGGTAGGCAGTTATGCTCTACAGAGAAAAAGTGTCAAAAGAGACCAGAAACTGATTTGTGTGGGGAGCTTGATGTGATGGACTTTGTGCAAGATCAGTGAATTGTTGTGTCCCATTTAGAATGCGAGTTTTATGCAGATTACTAAAAAGACAACAGTTGTTGCCCAATCTGTTGACTACAATGCTAGATATGCCATACCTGTTTGGGCATCGTCATGCTATTACATACCTGCCTTGATATCATCATGCTATTAACCTGTTGACTGCGACACTGGGTATAGCACACATATTTGGCATGTTGCTATTAACCTATGGACTACTGTGTTGGGTATACCATATGTTCCTGTTTTGGTATCATCGTGCTGTTAACCTGTTGACTGTCATGCTGGGCATACCATATGTACCAGCTTTTGGTATCATTGTGCTATTAACCTGTTAACTGCTGTGCTAGGAATATCATAACTGTTCTAGTATCATTATGCTAATAGCCTGTTTACTGACTTCTGAAGAAAACCATACATGCCTGTCCTAGTATCATCATGCTAATAACCCATTAACCACCATGCTGGGTATACCATGTGTACCAGCTTTAGTATCATTGTCCTGTTAACCTGTAGACTGTCACGCTAGAAATACACATACCTCTTTTGGCATCAAGTGCTAGTAACATGTTGACTAAAATGTGAGGAATATCGTAAGTATCTGTTCTGGTATCGTTGTGCTATTAACCTGTTCACTGCCATGCTAGAGACATCATATGTACCTGTTCTGGCATCGTCATGCTGTTAACTTGTTGACTGCCATGCTGTGCTAGGAATATCGTACGTACCTGTTCTGGAGTCATTGTGCTATTAACCCTCTTTAGTATGCACTTACCTGCACTTACTTAGCCGAAAACCATGGCAAGAGAAGTAACTCCGTAATTTGAACGTGGTTACCCAAACCTATGGCAAGAGAAGTAACTCCGTAATTTGAACATGGTTACCCAATTTAGAAATTGATTTATAAGAGAGGAAAGGAAATAGTGAAATAAAAATAACTATAAAAATTCCTACGAATGTATATGTTGCTATATGAAAAGTTTGAAGAATGTCACATGAGCCATTTATTCGGGGAAAAAAAATCGTCTTTAGAACTTTATGATTTGTTTGTTCATCATATCTATAACGTCATCCTAATCGAAAACTAGGTCACTCTCAGCTTCATTACCCTGCACTTTCACTAAGTCTTATGCCGTAAATCCTACAATCAGCTCATCTTCATCACTAAATCCCATGATACAATGCCAGAATCAAGGTTAGCCATGGTGAAAAACAGCACTACGACCACAAAACTTAAAAAAAAATCACAACTCAAGAACTGTGGCATGTATCAAGTCGCGGTTTGTTGCAAACGGAAGTGAATTGTAGAAGGAAAAAGGAAGTCACGTTTTCGCAAGACTTCCTGTTCGACGAGAAACATGGCGGCGTCCATTGTTGCCACGTGTTTTACCGGTCATTGGCAGGTGCTCAGCTTTTCAGCAGTATGATTTCTGGTTGGGCGCTAGCGGGCGCTTGCATGTCAAGAGAGTTAACCTGCTGACTTCCATGCTAGTCAGCATTAGTTGCCCCAATGCAACTTTTGTCACTGTTTCTCAGCATAAACAAACCTGGAGTGTTTCAGAACACTTAGTGAGATAATATTTGATCAGCATAAACGAACCCGGAGTTTTCCAGAAGTGTTTAGTGAGATAATAATTGACTTCAGTTATACGTGATCAGTGAAACCGAATGCAGAGCCATTGGGTCCTGTTGGTGATCGCGTTTCTCCATCTGTCTGGTCATGAGTTGGTCAAGCATTAGCTACAGCCAGGGATGTCCGTTCACAGCTTGCACTGTAGAACTAAGCAGTTCTGTGTTATGGGACTGAGCCAAGTCTGTGAACAGTTGACTGACATGATCAGTGGACGTTTTATGATGAATTTGCTGAAGAGGGGGAGGGTTCATGGGCGGATACTCGTGTGATACTCTTTGAATGAATGAACTTGAATGCAAAGTAATGGAAATAATGGGATGTTCACACAAGTTCTGTCCGGAAGTTCTGTCTGGACAACCTCCAGACCTGCCAACCATTACGCATTTCGCGTAATTTATTACGCCCAAGTGATAATTCTTACGCATTTAGCCAAAAATTACGCATTGAAAGTTTTCAACAACCAAAGAAACAAAGAAAAAAAAAACGGATGAAAACATCGGCTTATGTACAGATATGCACGACGCCGTGCATATAACCAGTAATCTTCAAGAAGCATTTCCTGTCATGCGCAGTTTGTTTCACCATCTTTACCATTCAGCGAAGTTGCCGTTCCTTTTGAAGTTAGCTACGAAAATGTCGAAACGTGGAGTAGAAAGTTCTGGACAAGATGCGAAAGAGAAAAAACTTGGTCAAAAGTTCCAAAAAGAATACTCGGAAAAGTTCCCCTGCATACGACCTTCGGCTAAAGGTGTAAATTGTGCACGGTGTACCACTTGCCAGTCGGACTTCACAATTTCCCATGGCGGGATGGTGGATGTGAAGCGTCACCTTCAGTCACGCAAGCACATCGATTCCTCTAATGCGCTGAATTCTTCCTGCAACACACAACACACACACCACCACACACACACACACACACATAACACACCACATTAACACACACACACACACAACACTAACACACACACACACAACAACACACACACACATATACTGAGGAAGAGTGAGGGGGGGGAGTAATCAGGAAGGGAGAAAAACGTAGTCACACACCGGGAGAGAGAGAGGGAGGGAGGGAGAATACTCAAGCAAACGCATACATACTCAGCAGTATGTGTGTTTCCAGTGTATTCTACATTTTCATAATTTGTAAAGATTTCTTGTGACACTTAAAAGAAAAGCTTGTTTTTGAAGAAAAGTAAAGTTCACAAAAATTGTGCGAACAATGTCATCGCATTGTGTTTGTTTGAAAAGAGGTAAGTGTCGCGCTTGATTACTCTTAGCTCTCTGAAATTACACATTTCTGCCTCACTGAGCTTCAGTTCTTACTCATTGGTCTCTTAGGGGGTTGGCAGGTCTGAACCTCATTTTCAGTCATTGCGAGTGGTTCTCACTGCAGGCAGATCAGTAGGTTTTTGAAGACAAGTCTTAACATGCGTTTTTATCAAGATAAATGTTAATATGCGGTTTTATCATTCATCATTTTTGTGGACCTTGTCTAAAATGATTTATTTGTCCATTTGTTTTTTGACACAAATGTGATAATAGTTGGCTTTCTGTCTGACAGGCAAGGATTTCAATGGCAGCATCATCAAGGTTGAACTTGCTCAGCGACCTGCCTCTAACTTCTCACGAGGGCGAGGAAGAGGTAATCTGGGTTTTTTGTTTGTTTTTTTGGTGAATAAAATAATTTTCATTTTGTGTTAAGTCATTTTCCCTCCTTTGTTTCAAAATTTGTCATTTTGTTTCAATCAGTTATTATTTTTGTGTTTAAAATTTGTGTTGTTTAGATAAAACTTGAATGCTCTAGAGTGAAGGCCTCTTTTCACACAGCTTTTATGCAGTTCCTTTGAACTCTCAGTACTGCATTCACTGACCAAAACATTGTGTTACAGAGGGGTAAACATAGGTCTGAGTCAACCAGAGGCACTCATTGGTGTATGTCTTTTGCTTGTAGGAGGACCTCGTGGTGACAGAGGGGGTCGTGGTGGAGGTTTTGGTGGCGGTCGTGGTGGTGGAGGTAAGTCTATAGGGGCTAAAGATTTTCGAAAAATGGTTTGTAATGTGTGTACGATTTAAGTTGAAAGATGACGTATTGATGTGTCTGCTGATAAGGGAATGTGCATTATAAGGTATTGATGCAGCTGACATAGAGATGAGATAAGGGAAAGTACAGGGAAATTGAGATATGTGTGTTATTGGTCATTTTGTGAGAGGTAGTTATATATATATTCATTACATTTGTGTAAACTATCTGGATGTCTTCTTGTTTGTTCTGTGTGCTCTGTGTTGTCATTTGTCACTGGATTTGATGTAAGCAACATTTATTTGGAGTTATTGGCGTCTTTTTATTTCATCATTGGAGTGAGAGTTGCCGTACTTGTTCATTAATATCTGGTAAAAGGTATATATACATGACCACCTCCCATAAAATAATCAAATTGTGTTTTTTGAGATGTACATATCACTCTCTGTCGGCAATAGATAGCTTCTATTTGAAAGTGGCTCAGTTGATCCTTTTTTTTTTCCTTTAACTTTAAAGATTGAGTGGATGAGACAGCGAACTGGTTGATATTTTGTTGTTGTTGGTTTGAAGAACTCATCTGAGATTCTAGGATGTCTAAGAAAATCGCGTTATTTTCAGAGGCAGGAAAAAACATCAGGGGAAAAAAGTCTGCAGAAGAAAAGGAAAAAAAAAAGAAGGAAATACTTAATTGTCCCAAGTCGCGTACCATATCCAGTTTTTCCAGTCCAGGTTTCCATGATCCTATGTTCAACGCAGAGCTGCCTGCGCTTGTTATGGTGTATCACAGTCAGTCTGCATGCATTAATCAGACCAGTTCAGTGGCAGGCACATCTGTAAGCATGCTGTTTGTGAAATAGATCTGAACTATGCCAGTCAGGGTTTTAAAGCACTCTTTGAACATAGCGCTGCAAGAAGCGTATTGTGTATTGCAGTGTTTCTGTATACGTTAACCAGACCAATTCAGTGGCTGGCAAAAAGGTAGGTGGACGCGTTTGTTCAGCCATTTTTTTCTGGTTTTGATCGTGCATAGGCTTCATCTTTGAAGGGGAAAGGCGATGCCTTGCATGTCACTTATTGTACATCAAGACGAGACATTAGAGAAAAGCACAATGGTCAGATTTGAGTCGACTGAAAAGACTTTAAAAAAAAAAAAAAAAAAAAGGTGAGCCGTTTTGATCAGCAGTTTTTGACTTGTTTTGGGGAAGTGAACAAGCCGGGAATGGCACATCGTTATTTCGCTTTGTTGAAAAGAGCTGAACTATGCCAGTCATAGTTTTAACAGCATGCTTTAATATGTGCGCTGCAAGAAGTATGTATGTTGATGCTTCAAGAGAGCTGGATTGTAATCAGACTGGACTTCATCTCTTCTGCCGCCCCCCCCCCTCCCCTCACCTCCTTAAACAAATGTACTTGAGAGTTTATTTTTTGGGTATGACAGCCCTGATAAGTGATGTGTGTCATATGTAGCTCTGTGGTGTTTTTTTTTATTTTTTTATGTAAACACAGGGTTCATACAGGTCTTAAAAAGTCTGGAAGTTTGAAGTCCATTTTCAAGGCCCTATGGCCTGGAATAGCCTGGAAATTGAAGAATCAAGCACAGTTGCTTGATATTGTGCATGGCTGCTTTAATTGTCGGCATCATTTAGCGTTTATAATGTACAAGAAAATTGTTTTGTGCCCTCAAATGTGTTATTTCGTGATTGCGTACTTTCACTTTTGCCATCAAATTACTACTGAGTTACTTCCCCTACATCAAGGTCTTGTCAACACCTGGGTCTTCTGGCCATTTCTCCCATTGCTGCTTGTTTGTGTTTCAAGATGGGAAAGTGCTCCTTCAGTGCGTTTTGGCTTTATAACATCACTTTAAGACATTGCATTATGAACAAAGTCTCAAAAGTGGTATTGAAAATGCAGGTCTTGGCTTGGAAAAAGTCTGGAAAAGTCTAGAATTTTGAGTTGTATTTTCTGTATGAGCCATGGAACAGCAAGAAATGAGATGCCCAAAGTTGCAGTATTTGTTCCAGAAGGAAAGGATATTGTTCTTTCATTACCCACCCGCATGTTGGCCCTGGACCTCGCCAGGACAGTAAAGGCTTTTTTCAGAGGTTTTTCAAGTTAGCTGTTCTCCAGCCTGATCATAACATGAAGGAAAGGATGTGAAAAATTATCAGTTTGTCACATTTCTAGCTCAGTTTTAGTAAAATTGGTAGAATGTGTTCCCACTTAAATGGTTTAACAAAGGGCAGGTGAAACAAATTTCACCCCAGATTGATACCCATCACCGTTTCCTGCAATGTGACTTGTAATGACCATTTTGCCCATCATTTTGCCGGATTTGGTCTTACCTGATCAAACATTAGTTAATGATGTAATTAGCACGAAACAAAAGCTGAAGATGTGTTGCTTTGCAGGTATGGGTGGAGGCGGAGGTGGCGCGGCGGCGGTGGTGGCGGTGGCGGAAGCAGCGGTGGTGCTTCCAGAGAGGGCGACTGGACCTGTGCAAACCCGTAAGTACCAGTGGACCAAAAACCGAACAAACCAAAAAAAAAACCAAAAACAAAGTGGCAAGAGAGTCTGAATTTTTGGCCAAGTATGCTGATGAATTAAAAAAATAATTTATATTGAGAGAACCCCCCCCCCCCCCCCCCCCAAAGATACTGAAAGATCAGGTATCCTTCTTCCCCCCCCTCCTTCTCTCTCACCTTAAGAAAAATTTCATAGATAACGTACGCACATACAGTTATTTCAGTTGAAAAGTACATTGATAGTTCTAGGGTAAACCGGTCTGGAGGTGATGATTGTGTGGGGTTTTTTTTTGTTTGAATGGTTAAATTATTTTCTTCATTCCATGAAAATTTTGTTCTTGGTCCTATCATATTATTAATAGTAAAAAGAGCAGACCATTAAATAGAAAATAAATGAGGGGAACCTGAAACCGGGAAGAAGAGGCTTAGGTCAGGGGCATATTTTCAATCAGTCGTGGTGGCTGTGATAATGCGAATGTTTGAACATGCATGAGTCAGGGTGAGTGTGCAAATATGCTAATATATATACATCTTCACAGCTTCACGTTCTTAAAACTATGGCATGTACCTGAAAATTTCAGAACATATTCAGTTTAGTCCTTATTTTTATAAAGGAAATACTTTCAGGGTAAGCATATCTGTGCTTTTTTTTCTTTTAACACAATTTCTGGTGTTTTGATTGATGATCACATACTGATTGGGTTACAGTGACTGTGGCAACAACAACTTTCGGTGGCGCAATGAGTGTAACAGATGTAACACACCAAGGCCTGATGGTGCTGGAGATGATGGAGGTGGGTCTTCTCGATCCCTCATGTTTTGTGATTTGAGAAACATTTTTGATGTGAATATTCTCATACTTGTTTCCTTTGAAATTGTGTGTGTATGTGTGTGTGTGCGCATTCTCTGTCTCGCATGTTTGTGGTTGGTTTAGAGAATTGTGCAGCAGGATTGTGTCAAAGAATGTCTAGAAGTAACTTTTCCGGGACAGTCAAGCATGCGCACACCGAGACTTGTACACATGCAATACTACTGCAGACTGTACGAACAGGGAAAATAATAGAACAGTTGCATTACAGATGTGTCATTGCAAGCCTATACATCAGTCAAACTACAAATAAGGCATCACTTGATCTGTGTGCAGGCCGTGGAGGTCGAGGTGGCTTTGGTGGTGGCCGGGGTGGTGGCTTTGGTGGCCGAGGGGGAGACAGAGGTGGCTTCGGTGGTGGTCGTGGAGGACGAGGAGGGTTTGGAGGTGACAGAGGAGGCCGTGGTGGATTTGGAGGTGATCGTGGCGGTGGCCGTGGAGGCTTTGGCGGTGGCCGTGGGGGTGACCGTGATGGGTTCCGTGGTGGTCGTGGCGGTGGCGGTGGTGGTGGTCGTGACTTTGGCAGGTAAGTGGTATAGTGGGAGACCTAAAGGCATGGCTGCCGGTCCACCCAAAATTTTCAGGATCTCCTCTTCATTTAAGATAATCTTAATAGAAGCCTGAATTTGAAGAAAAAATTAGAATTTTAACAAGTTCCTTTTAAGAAAAATAGCATCTTTCTTTTTTCGTTTTGTTTTGTTTATTTTTCTGAAAAGAATGAGACAAATTGTGGCTTAGTGCAACCATACTGAGGTTCCACACATGCCAGCAACTCTTACGTATTGAACAATGTTTTCTGTGTGACCCCATCTTTGATCCGTGCTTAGTCAGGTGTCCAACAGCTTAAATTCAAATCAAACTTCCTTTCCACCTGTTGGTTCTTGAATTTAGAATTCAGAACAGAACAAAATACAGGTAAATACTCGAAACAAAATACAAAATAACAGATTTTATGTACAAGATGTACACAGTGCTCACTTCTTGTCCTCATCCCACACTCTGTCTTCTTGGTCTCTGAAGAAAACAAATTGTTGAGAATTAGATTGTATGTTTTGTTCATGAAACCTGAGTTACTTCACGCATTGTTTTTGTGTGTTTCTGCATGTTTTGTTCACAAATCTGAGTTACATCACGCATTGTTTGCGTGTTTCTGCTTTGGCTCGTTTTCCAGTAACACTGTTGTTTCATTTCCTTTGGAATCGAGAAAGTTGCTAACTGTGGTAAAAGATTTCAGGCTTTGTGTGTTACTTCTCTTTAATCACAATCTGTTGTGAAAAGAACATGGATTCTTTATTTTTACGGCGGACTAAGGAGATGGTTTGGGATCATTACACAGAAATTTGCTGTTCTTATTAGTCACTAACCTGTTTACTCTATCCTTCCTATCCCTACTTCACAGATTTACTGAAGGCTAAAGAAGAAAAAAAATGAATAGGGCCCGACCCTCAACCCTACTCTTTAAAAAAAAACACTTTTTTGTTAAAGTCAAAGTCACCAAGACTTCGAAATTTGTGATCATTACAATTTATTGTAAGTTGAGAAGAGACAAGAAAATGGTGATTGTCTGAAAGGAAAAGTTGAAGCATTAGATGCGTGTTACTAAATTCTAATCTTCAGATCCTCCTCCTCCACCGATGTTTGTTGGAATTCTATTCATGTAGACTAATTTCTGCCATCCCCTGCAAATTTCAGATCAAAAAAAAAAAAAAAGAGTACTTGGCGAAAGGCTCCAAACAGCAGTGTGGAGTTCCTAGAATGTTCGAGGAGGCTTATACATATTTCCGTAATAAACGGCCAATGGATGTTTGCCTGGCAAGGTTAATGGGCCAAAGGTACTAAGTCCCCACCCCCAACCTCTTAAAATTTTAAGGTCTAAAATCCCCCCTTCTTCATAGATTACCCTAGAATGGTTTGTTTCTTTCGACATCCTGAGTGTCCTTTCTTTTAATGCATGACCATTAAAAGCCTAATCTTCAGAATTTGTGTGTCTTATGGAAGAGAAGGTTGACAGAGGCAGACTCAATGGACTTCAGTGTTCTCTCGTGTTCTTGCAGGGATCGCGGGGACAGACGACCCAAGCCATATTGAGGGAACCGGCAGCTGTCTGTGTGGGCCTTCTCGAACTGACCAGGCCTCTAGTTCCAGCACAATTTGTGTAGATGTATGGAACTGGTATAAGTCAAGTGATGGGAAGAGGGGAGAGAGGGTGGAGTGGGTGGGCATATCAGTGTGGGTCAGTGTTTTTGCATACCAGGTGGGACTGTTTTAGTTTGAATTGTTTTTTTGGGGGGGGGGGGGGGGGGGGGGGGGGAGTTGAAGGGGGGAAAAAATGAGTTTTAGCTAGAAATTTTACGATGCGCTATGAACATTTGTCAATTGTGTGGATATGTTCAGAATGTGTTTGGTTTTGTTATCAATTGCATTGTTAGTTCAGTGAAATCGGTTTCAGAGATTACCCATCAGCATATTTCTGTCATCGTCATACACACGTGTTGTTGCCGCATTATGTTTGAGGATGTCAAGGAGATGGACCATTATTCTGAAAATAGCATAAATTTAGGAATTGATTATGAGAATGATGTCTGTTTTCTCTTGAAAAGAGGGATCAGTTACAATAAATGACATCACATTGACAATATGCTGTATGAGGTAATGTAAGTTTGTGTGGATGTTGATGCATGGTGATTAACTCAGCAGCTGAAATCAAAGAAAATGCAGATCTCATGTTAGTGTTGTACTCATCCTGGAACTCGCCAACCAGTAATTGAAATAAATAAGAAAATACTCGAACACAATATCGTCGAGCAAGAGAGTACCCAAATGTAATCTTGCCAATCCAGAGGCAAATTTCATCATGTTTCTCAGATTTTTGGTTTATTCCATAAGATTTGCAGCTCTGAAGGTATCTAGAAACTCGATAGAATTGGTACCGTTCTGGTTTGCAGCCGAGATCCACTGAACAAGGAAATGTTCACTCTTGGTAAAGGTCTGCCTTCTCTGGAGCGCTCTTTAAGTTGTTGTGGTTCTGGATACACTGGTTGTGGATTGCCTCTATGGAACTGCTGATGTGCACTAGACTATTGGGGTAAAAGCAGCCATATCCAAACGTCAAAACCCTAAAATCGTCTATCCTTGCAACTAAAAACACTTTGTTGCACTGGCTCACGATTCCAGCATTAATCATGCCAATATTCACAATTTTTACCATCTTTGGTTATAACTTTTGAGAATGCTATAATGTTTATATAATTCTAGAAGTAGTTCGACAAAATAAATGGGTGTATGGAGAAAACTCTCCTGTTGATGCCAAAATATCTTCTGGAAAGGAATGCCCCTACAGACTCGAGGATGAAATTTTTTTTGCCAAGAAATAAAGCCATCTATGACTTCATTGATATAACTTTACCTCGGGTGAGGGTCATGCCTTTTTTAAACCATGCTCCTGTGACGCCAACATTGTGTGTCCATGCTGTCTGTGCGAAGCACAAAAGAGATGTGGAACAATCTTATGCTATTGTGAAGATGCTGAAGGTCGCATCTTATTTCAGAGATAAGTACCGGAAATATATCCTTTTATACCTTCCCCACCCCCTTCCCTTACAAATGCTTCTTTCTGTTTCATGTTCTTTTCGTTTTCAGCTGCAGAAACAATGAAGCTCATGCATTCAGTGCCATTAGGTTTCAAGAAATCAACGTGGACATTTTAAACAGGAGGTGGCACTAAAAGAAATCTTTACTTCAAAGGCTTAGAACTAACCCCCCCCGCCCCATCCCTGCCTCTTTCCCATCTCTCTCTCTTTGTTAAGTATTGGTTCAATCAAGATTTAAACTTCAACAACAAATATGATCCAAAAAAAAAAAAAAGAAAATGAAGTTGTTAAATTGGACAACCTCCTTTGGCAAACGGAATTTCCAGATAAGAGTGGTTATTTTCCTTGATGCACTCAGCTTCAATGTTTTTCAACAGACTGTTGAGGAGGAACAGCACACGCACTGTGACAATAACATACACACTAATATCAGCCAGCCCGTCGCGGTCGCACACATCACTGAACACGAACTGGTTTGACCTACATTTCACTCTGCACTAAAAAAGGCCTATTCGGGCCCACCACAAAATAAATCTTAAATAAATGTTACCGAACCGCCCAGAGAAACGTGGACAAACGAGTCACAAGACAAAACACAACACGTTTCGACCTCTAGGGTCTTCCTCAGGTGAGAAACAAACGAATAAAACAACGAAAAGCAAAGTGAATTTTCGTTGTTTTATTCGTTTGTTTCTCACCTGAGGAAGACCCTAAAGGTCGAAACGCGTTGTGTTCTGTCTTGTGACTCGTTTGTCCACGTTTCTCTGGGCGGTTCGATAACATTTATTTAAGATTTATTTAGATTTCCGCCTGCAGTCGTCTCACTTTGCAACTAGACCCCTCCACAAAGTTAAACTTGTGATATTTTTGCTCTCTCTGAAAGCTGTAAACGCTAAACGGGTTATTGTTTCAGAGGGGAAGTCTTCACAATGCTTAACATCCTACACTGAAAATTTAAACGGAGCACTGCACAGTCGATGTTCTCCAGTCACTATCTTCCCGTCATCCCCCAAGAGAGAGAGAGAGAGGGACGGACAAGAGAGAGGAAATTAAAAGGGGAAGCAAACAGAAGTCGAGGGAAGAGAGTTGGGGGCTGGGCGTGGACAGGGAGATTGATTAATCATTCCTTCCCTAGAACTCTGCCTCCACCCCACAACCCTCTTTGGTGCAAAGGCAAATACCGGTTTTCAAATGTTATGCAGCTGGTTTCTACAAATAAGTGTGAACCTGACTATCTTTCAGTGGAATATATTGTTTTTCCATTTGTGTATTGAATACTGAGCAACATAGATCTTTCAACCTGACAAATGGAGTCAGGTGGGGGAGAGCATGAGGAAAGAGGCTGTTCCTCCCCTATCTCCATTACTCTCGGAGGTATGGTCTTTGTCACCATGTGAATAAAAGATAATGGTTGCAAAGTGAGATGACTGCATGCGGAAATATAAACAAATCTTGAATAAGTGTTAACGAAACCCCACCCCCACCCCCCAAAAAAAACGAAACAAACAAACAAAAAAACCGTGGACAAACGAATCACGAGACAAACAGGGTTCCCATAGGTTGGGAAGGTTTGGGAAAAACGGATGGTCCTTTTCCCAGTTGTGAAAGTTTGGGAAAAAAAGGCATTTGGTGTCTGTGGGTTGGGAAGGTTTGGGAAACTTGAATAAGCATCTTCAAAAACTCAAACAAGCATCTTCAAAACCAAAGACAGAGAAAACCAAACAACAAAGGCACAAACAAACAAATTCTAATTGTCCGAAAATCGCGGATATCGCGACTGACAGTTTGCTCAACTTATGGAGGGTAACCATTTGTTGTCAAGAGTTCTGTTCTTGCCAAGAAGATCGCCATTGATCGGCACTTGCGTGCATTCTAGCTTTCTGTTCTTCGTAACTCCTGAAAATTTATCTGCCGTTACCATATGTGTATGAGATGTAACATGGCTGGGAAAACCGGTGCTGGGGTTGGGAAAGGTTGGGAATTTTGTTTCTCCAAGTCTGTATGAACCCTGACAAAACACGATGCGTTTCGATCTCTTGGGTTTGCTTCAGTCAAGACACAAAACAACTATTATAACGAAAATGAATAAGCAATCACTTATCTTCAATCACTTCAGCGCCACTCAATACTTCAGCGCCTATCTTGCGCTGAAGTGATTGAAGGTAAGGGATTGCGCATGCATTTTCGTTGTAATAGTTGTTCTGTGTCTTGCCTGAATAAGACCTAAAAGGTCGAAACGTGTCATGTTTTGTCTTGTAATTCGTTTGTCCACTTTTTTTTTTGGGCGGTTCGCTAACATTTATTTAAGATCTGTGTAAAAGAAAATAAGCACATGGGAAAGGAAACTATAACAGCAAGCAAAATAAACGCAATATCTGGCGTTGCAAATATAACTGTAGTAATGCACGATTTATGCAAGCTTGATCTGACACAGTTTGAACCAAGTGTGCGTTTTGCTTGGGAAGTGTCACAAAGGATCAGGAAAGCAAGTATAAGCAAAACTGCACTAAGGATGCTATGCTCATTGGAGACAGATGCCTCCCTACCTTTAGTTGGTTTATGAGCAATGCCGTGCGGATTGCACTAGAACAGACGTGATATGTGGCCTTCCAACCCAAAGGAGACGGTATTGCCATAGTCGCTGTACCAGGACAGCTGAGGATGGTCGTTCACGCATTGACCAGATTGAAGACATCACCAAGGTGTTCTAGTAAAGGGAACAACCACTGGGCTTGGCAAAATACCTGATGAGACCCCACTCACCCCACGCCAGCATCTGGATTGACTAAATAAGGTGGACAGTATGTGCGTGAACGTACTACAATGCTGCTTGTAGGCAAACATTTAACTGGCGCTAGTAGTTAACCAAAGGGCTGCCTGAAGCCTTCCGAGTGCAATCAATTCATGACCATATGCTCAACATGTTTGTAAAACAGCAAAAACTAGATCACAACGCCAGGCATCACACAATTAACAAAGATGTGTCCGAAAAAGCCCACAGGGCTACGCTTGAGGACAAAAGGCGCAGGAGGAACTGTTTTGCTGCAACATAAAACCCTGATCAGACCTGTACCTGCCGCTGCTGTGGCCAAGCTGTCTATCCTGCACTGGTCATGCCAGCCACAAGTGCGCCTGCAGTGGACATGGGCCACTTCTTTCATAATCTTCGTCTGCAATGCCAAGGTCATATATTCTTTCAAATCTGCATTGATCTCTAGGCCCCAACTTGGGTGTTTCACTGGTTTTGGTGGTCGGTGAACTTCAGCATTAGCTTTTCCGTGATCATTTTCCATTTGACTTCTGGTCTTTGACTTCTCTCATGGTTTCCCGAGCTACAAATGGCAGACTGCTGAGATGGGCATTGGTCCTACAAGAACACAGCTTTACAGTGATGTCTGAACCTTGTGCATGTCACCATGAAGCTGTTGCACTGTACAGTTAGATACGTTTTGAGAGACCTGTTAATGCTAAAAGAAAACAACCAAAAGATGCTGAAAGGAGACAATCCAATACTGAAAAAATCTGTTACTTAGTACTACTGGTTTATATTCTATTTCTACAATTAATCGCAATGCATTATGGATGGTGTTCATACATTCAAATTTGCATATTTTGGTTGTAGTAACTTGATCTCTTTTAACTGAAAGGACAGCAAAGAGTCAGAGTAGGAAATTCATATTCAGATTTTACGGAAGTTCTAAGTGGTATACCACAAGGGGGTATTTTGGGTCCCATATTATTCACAATATTTATAAATGATTTCCCAGACTCTGTGGAAAATATTTGCGGACAATACAAAAATTTACAATACTACTCATAATACTTTACAAAATTATTAAATTGATAATTTATCCGAATGGTCTACCACATAGAACTTGCACTTCAATGCAGACAAGTGCAACGTGTTACAAGTTGGACGTAAGAACCCGAAATATCGATATACAATGCAAAGCAGTCATACGGGTGAGCGCGCAGATATTTAATCATGTGATTGTGAAAAAGATCTCGGTGTCACTTTTGATTCTGGCCTGGTTTTTGATAAGCATATTCAGAACTCGATGAATAAAGCTAACAAAATGATTGGCATAATTAAACGTACTTTTTATCCACAGGCTTTCGTTAGACCACCTTTGGAATATGGCAACACAATTTCGTATCCTCGATTAAAGAGGCAGTCTGCTGCCTTGGAAAGAGTACAGAAAAGAGCAACAAAGCTTGTAAAGAGTGTGCAAAATCTTCCCTATGAAGGTAGGTTAAAAGCTCTTGGACTGCCTACCCTAAAAACAAGACGAGTGAGGGGCGATTTAATCCAAGTCAATACCATATTTAATCGTATTGACAACTTTACTATTTCAAAATTCTTTACTGCATCAAGAGTTGATACCACCAGAAATAGTGTGGATAAAATCTACCGTGAATATTGTTGAACTAACCTAAGGAAATTTTCTTTTAGTAACAGAGTAACAAATCTTTGGAATAAACTAACAAATCTTTGGAATAAACTAACTCCTAACATTAAACGTGCACAAAATACTAAACTTTTCAAAAGCTCTATTGATGATAGTTGTTGTTCGTCCTTCGATTTCGAAGATGACCATGACTTCAATCTCAGATGGAAGATCGCTGAGTGTGGGTCCGCAGGTGGCTGGTGAGGCCAGTCTAGGCCCGGAAGGAACGCCCACATGTGGGACACGTGGGTGGGTGCTACAGTGGAGGTGGAGGTAGCTCTGGCCTTGCGCGCGGCTCGTTTTCTCTCAGCTTGTGCTGTGCGTCTCTTCTCTGATGTACATGCACCCTTTGTGATGCTGCTTCGCCAGGCTGGGCGGTCCAGGGCAAGTGACTCCCAGCAGGTGTTGAGGTTGATGTTCAGACCTTTGAGGGACACTTTGAGGCAGTCCTTGAAACGTTTCTTCTGTCCCCCCCCCCCCCCCCCCCCCCCAACTTTGCGCTTGCCCTGACTCAGTTCTCCGTACAACAGTTGTTTCGGCAGTCGACTATCTGGCATTCTGACGATGTGGCCAGCCCATCTGGCTCGGGATTTCTGAAGGAAAGTGTAGATGCTGGGGATGCTGGCCCTATCTAAGACCTCAGTGTCTGGGACTTTGTTCTGCCACTTGATGTGTAGGAGTCTGCGGAGACAGCTGAGGTGAAAATGGTTGAGCTGTTTGGCGTGTCTGCTGTAGACAGTCCAGGTCTCACTGGCATAGAGGAGAGTGGATAGTACCACTGCATGGTAGACCTTCAGCTTGGTGGTAGGCTTAGTCCTCTCCGCTCTCAGACATTTTCACGGAGTCTCCCAAACACAGACCTGGCTTTGGTAATTCTGTTCCTGACCTCTGCGTCAATGTTCACAGCCCGTGAGAGTGTGCTGCCCAGATAGGTGAAGTTGTCAACTGTCTGTAAGTTCTGCCCCTTTACTGTGATGTGTGGTTCCTGGCAGGGTTTACCTAGCGCAGGCTAATACATCACTTCGGTCTTTTTGGTGCTGATGGTGAGACCAAAGTTGTCACAGGCTCGTGAGAGGCAGTCCATTTTGTGCTGCATCATCTGCTCTGTGCTGGCATTGAGGGCACAGTCATCAGCAAACAAGAAGTCCCTGATGACGGTCTCTTTCACCTTTGTAACAGCCTGCAGTCGCCTGAGGTTGAACAGCCCACATTAGTTCTGTATCTGACATGTATACCACCCTGGCAGTGACGGAAGGCATCAGTCAGCATGGCGGAGAAGACCATGCTGAAGAGTGTAGGGGCGAGAACGCAGTCTTGCTTTACGCTGTTGGTTACTGGAAAGGCTTCTGACTCATCTCCATCATCTAGTACTTTCACCATCACGCCGTCGTGGAACTGTCGGACGATTGTAATGAACCTGCTGGGACAGCCAAATTTCTCCATGATCTTCCACAAGCCATCTCTGCTGACTGTATTGAAGGCCTTGGTCAGATCGACAAAGGTCACGAACAGATCACTCTGCTGCTCTTGGCATTTTTCCTGGAGCTGTCGTGTAGCAAATATCATGTCTGCAGTTAAAGCCACACTGGCTTTCTGGGAGGAGACCCTGCTCAAGGTGTAGTAAAAGGCGGTTGGGCAGGACATGAGCCAAGATCTTCCCAGCTATGGACAAGAGAGAGATGCCTTGGTGATTGTCGCAGGACTGGCGGTTGCCTTTTCTCTTGTAGATGTGGAGAATGTTGACATCTTTCAACTGTCGTGGGACCCTGTCTTCATTCCACATGGACTGGAAGAGCTGTGTCAGCTTCTGTGTCAAGGCTGGGCCTCCTGATTTGTAAACTTCGGCAGGGATTGCATCAGATCCGGGCGCTTTGCCACAGGAAAGTTGTTTGATTGCCTTTCTGACTTCTTCTGTGTGTGTGTGTGGGGGGGGGGGGGGGGGGGGGGGGAGGGGGGGGGTTGTCAAGGTCTTGCCTAATCTCCACTTGAGGTACGCGTGCAATGGCCTTGTCGATGATTGAGGCAGGGCGGTTGAGAACCTGGTTAAAGTGTCCAGCCCATCTCTCCAGAATCTGCTTCTTTTTTGTCAGCAGCTGGGTTCCATCTGCACTGAGGAAGGGAGGGGGGGGGGGGGGGGAGCCTGAGGACTGGGGTCCATATACAGCCTTCAGAGCGTCATAGAAACACTTGGTGTCATGACTGTCTGCATAGCCCTGGATTTCATCGGCCTTTTTGCTGTACCAGGCATCCTGCATTTCGCGAAGCCTCTTCTGCACTTTTTGTTTTGCGCTGGTGAAGGCATCATTCTTACTTGTGATGTGGGGTCATTCTGGTGCGCTCTGAACAGCTGGTGTTTCTCTGACAGCAGTGCCTGCACTTCTGCGTCATTCTCATCAAACCAGTCTTGGTTTCTACGGGTTGCTGGTCCAAGGTGTTCGAGGGCAGTAGAGTGGACTACATCTCTGAAGGCTCCCCACTGCTCTTCAATGCTGCTGTGGTCATCCTCTCGTGTCTTGGCAGCTTGCCATCTAGGTCACTTAGAGAAATCTTCTGCAACTTTACTATCCTTGAGCTTGGAGACGTTGAGCCTCTCTGCAGTCTTCTGACCTTGAGGTCTTCGCATGGGCAGGATGCGGAGTTTAAACTTTGACACGATGAGGCGATGATCAGTCCAGCAGTCGGCACCACACATGGCCTTCGTCACTCACGTCTCGGCGGCGGTCTCGCACATCTCTCTTCCTGGTGATGACATAATAAATCAGATGCCAGTAGCTTGGAGCGTGGGTGCATCCATGTCTTGTTGCAGGTAGGGAGGCAGAACGGAGTGTTGGTAATGACAAAGTCGTGAGTAGCGCACATCTTTAGAAGCAGGAGGCCATTGCTGCTGCAATTGCCAGTACCGTGTCTCCCAATGATCCCTTCCCAGGTCTGGTGATTGGTCCCCACTCTGGCATTGAAGTCCCTGAGTACGATTAGCTTCTCAGACGGTGGGACTGCTGTGATGAGAGTGTCTAGTTCTTCGGAGAACTTGTCCTTGATGTCATCTGGGTTGGTCATTGTTGGGGCGTACGCGCTGATTAGTGTTGCACTCTTCTTGTTTCCAAGTGGAAGCTGGAGTGTCATCGGGTGATCGTTTATGCCCTCTGGGAGCTTGACAAGTTTCCGGGTGAGATGGGATTTGATGGCAAATCCCACGCCTGCCTCTCGCCGTTCAGTACTGCTGCGTCCACTCCAGAAGAATGTATATCCTTCACCACATTCTGTAAGTTGGCCTTTGACCACTAGGCGTGTTTCGCTGAGTGCTGCTATGTCAACGTTGTAGCGAGCAAGTTCTCTGGCGACCAGTGCAGTTCTTCGCTCTGGTCTGTCTGCCTTGGCGTTGTCCAGTAGAGTTCGCACATTCCATGTGCCGAGGTTTGTTTTTGTTTTCTTCGTAGTTTGACCGCTGGGAGGGACACCCCACCAGCCGCGGTTTGCTGGCCAGGGTAAGGTGAAGCAGTCTGCATGCCATTACTTAACATTGACTGTCAAACTCTGCACTTGTATTTAGTTCTGTTTTGGTATCCATGCGTTGTCTCAACACAGAATCTCGTTGAGCTTTGAAAGTACATTCATCTAAAAGTCCTTGATTTTTTTTTCCAGACACACATGATGTTAACAACGGACCAATCATAAGACGTAAAATAAATTCCAAAGATGCCAAAATCACTGCGTGGGCAGCGGTTTTAGCGTAAGCGGCTGTGTGCGGGAGGGGGGAAAACTCACGCTGCACGCATACGCAGGGATAGTGTTAATGGCCTCGTTTGCAGGTCTTGATGAGGGTAATCTCAAGACATGACCCAGCCAGTGGAGGCGCCGTCTGCAGATGATGGTTGACACGGGGAGCTGTTTGAACGTCTCCCTGACCTGTTCATTTGATATAAAGTCAGACTATTTGATGCCCAAAATCTTACATAGGCACTTAGTGTAAAAAGCATCGAGTTTCTTCTCCTGGGTGGTCTTTAATTGTCAGGTTTCACAGCCTTATAGCAGCGTTAAAATCACACTAGAGTCATGAAATTTCAATTTGATTCCAAGGGAAAATTTCTTGCTGTTTAATATTTTGTTCAGCTGATTGAATGCTGATGTTGCCTTCCCAATACTACACTTCAGTTCATGGTCGAGGTCGTTCGCGTTTTTGATGGAGCTGCCTAGGATGTCAAATTCTCTACATCTTTCCCACTTGCTTTTGGTCGATGAGAACGGCTGTTGGCCCCTGGTGTTTACCAGTCAGCATGTTCTTTTTTAGTCTTTGGCACTGAGAATGAGGCCAATGTTGCCTGCAAACTTGTTGATATTGTCTACAAGCACCAGCAGATCTTGAGTGGTGCTTGCAAGAGCGGCAATGTCATCGGCAAAATCCAGATCTGAAAGGCTGTTTCCTTCTGTCCACTTGATTCCCTTTCCTTGGGCTGCGTGTTTCAGAACCCAGTCACAGCAATTGCAAAGAGGAGAGGGGAGAGGATACAACCTTGCCTTACTCCGGTGACAACTTCAAACCAGTCACCGTAGCCATCTTCTGTCCTGACGTTGCACTTGGAGTTTATGTAAATCTGCTCTATGGCCGACACAACTTTCTCTGGGATGCTATAGATTTCATGATTTTCCACAATGATGGTCTGTGGACACTGTCAAATGCTTTGGTGAAGTCAATGAAGCTGATGGCCAAGGGTACTTTCCACACTTCTCGATGATCTGTCTTAGTGTGAAGATCTGTCCGCACAGGATTGTTTCGGGCGGAAGCCTGCTTGTTGTTCCCTGAGCTCATTGTCCACTACGTCGCGCAGTCGAGTGAGAATGACCTGGCAATACACTCTCCCTGGTATTGATAGCAGAGTAGTTAGTAGGCATCAGTGTTCTTAATTGTTCGTAGCGCTGAGTGTTAATATTTCTCTGATTCACTTGTGATGAGAAGACTGCTTTATGAGGCTCTGCAGTTTTCTATAGGCGTAAAGGTGTGTGTGTGTGTGTGTGTGTGTGTGTGTGTGTGTGTGTGTGTGTGTGTGTGTGTGTGTTGTGTGGTTTCTGCATGCATGCTTGCGTGTGTCTGTCCGTTCTGACTGTTTAAGAGAGCGTGTGTTGTCGCTTTATGACCAGGTTGGTGGTAAACATTTGTTGCCTAGTCATTGACATGAAAATTATTGATTTGTCGTAGAATCTAGCTGTAAAGTGAGGCGACTGCAGGTGGAAATCTAAACAAATTTTTAAATGTAATTAATAGCGAACCGCCATGAAAACCTCGACAAACGAATCACAAGACAAAACACGACGCGTTTTGTTTTGTGATTCGTAAATGGTAATGATGATGATCAAAATATTGAAAAAATAAATAAAGACAGGATTACTACCACTTTTGGTTATAATATGGCCATAGCAGTTGTGGTATGGGAGAAAGGAAAGTGGGTTGGAGGATTCTTAAACAGCATGTTTGCTGTGGCAATGCTCTTAGTGGTGATGGCAAGGAGACAACAGAGTCGAGCTAGTAATGATGATAATCATATTACTGATAGGAATAATGATAATGGTAATGATGATGATCAGTGTGATGGATCTGGACCATATTTTGTCCGGTCCCAAATTTCGGGGACACGCTGGACTGGAACAGGTAAATCTGAAAAACCGGTTGACCTGTTTACCTGCCAGCTACTCACCTGTGTTTTGTGTTAGTCGGGTGAGCGAGGATTTCCCTTCAGTCTCCGAAGAGCTACTGGCCAAGCAACACTTCCAGAGAGCCGAAGGGAGACTGAAAGTGTGTCCTCGCAGGCAGTCAGGTATGTTCCAATAGTTAAATGGAAGTTAGGGTTTGTACTAATGAAGTTGGTTTTTTTCCTACAGGTGGATGAGAAGAATGGAGTGAGTAGACGGAAAAAAGAATATGTATACTTGTATGTGATCGAGGAGAAGGTAATCTGGTTAAATCAATGTGTTATGGAAAAAAAAAAAAGTGTTGTTTATCTTTTCCCCTAAAGTATTATAATGATTTGAGCTCTGGAAGTGAGCAATGAAAATTATTGTGCATAAATTATTAAAAATGTATTCTGATTCCTGTTGTGGAAAGATAATGAAGATCCATACGAATTGAGACTATAAACCGAGGTTCCGTGTGTGAACGCACGCATAATATCTTGCACACACGTAAAATCCCATCACCAACTTTCGGAAGAGAAGGCCAGTTTGGCCCTTGGTATGGATGACACGTTACACATAGCATGCACCCTGCGTGAGAAATTGAAAGAATGAAGGAAGTAAGGAAATTGAGTGAACGATATTGACTGGATGATACGGAAAACGACTGAATGAAGCGCCAGCTGGCAGCTCTTCAGTCGGCACTACCCAGGTAGGCAGCCCGTCGTGTAAACGAGTGTTGATTGTAAAGCGCTTAGAGCTTGGTCTCTAGCCGAGAATAGGCGCTATATAAGTATTCATTATTATTATTATTATTATTATTATTATTATTAATTCCATATTTCCAAGTGGTATCACAGGCTTTCTCCAGATAAAAAAAAGCTAGCTATCACATTTTTTTAATTCATGAAGGCATTGCGGATGGTGGCTTCCAGATGGACTAAATGGTCAACAATAGTGTGGTACTTCCGTAACCCACATTGTTCATTTGCCAAAAGGTGATCAGTTTCCAGCTTCCACATTGGACGGCAATTCACCATCTTTTCCATTAGCTTGCAGAAGCAGCTGGTCAGAGCTGTTGGACGATAATTTGAAGGGATGGTAAGGTACTTTTCCACGCTTAAGAACAGGCGGAAAGCACCCTACGTCCAGATATGGTTGTAGACTTTCAGAAGGGTCTGGAGACAACTCTCTGAGAGATGTTTCAAAAGCTGATAATGTATAACACTGTCTATAATTACATGGTATTCTCAGCACCAAAGGTTCTGAAAGCAGAATCCAGTGGAACCCTAAAGCAGCCATATCTATTTATCTTTTGTCTGTCTGTGCTTCTTCGGTAGCATTATTCCCACACTGCCCATTCCAGTCCCCATCTACAGCCACACCCTGGCTTGTCCCATCGCAGCCCCGGCACCAGCAGTCCACTGGGAGAATCAGTGTCAAGTCACTATGAGGCACTCACCAGAAGAGACACTGCAGCTGGGTCACTTCAGAGGAGTTCAGTGGTGTCTGTTCTAATCCTGCATGTACAAAACATCACCTACTAAGCCTTTTACTGATGACAGTAACTGTTCAATGGCAGAGCCATGTTGAGTGGGCGTCTCTCTGGATGGCGCCACCACATCCATTCAATGGCATTCCAATGAACAGCGGCAACCTCAATATGAACTCACCAAGACATAGATGAGGAGGGGAAATGAAAACTGAGGTTCTCATGAGAGCAGAGCATGAAGGGCCACACATTTTGAGACTTCGTATACTGGTTAATGAGGATATCAATGATGATGTATGACGTTCCATTCCCGTCTGCGACCATTGTAGTCCATTTTTAATGCAGAACCATTCCTGTCGTCTGTTCAGAGGCCTTTTGTTTACTGATTTGAACTCAGTGAGACATGGCTGATTATAACGGTCCTCCCTTGGTATATACCAACTGGAAGTCCACGGACCACGCATCATGACAGCATCCCTCAGGACCAAGAACAGGAGACTTCACATGAACATCATCCAGTGTTATGCTCCTACCAGTGAAAGCAACGAGGCAGACAAAGAAGAATTCTACTACAGTCTCCAGACCATCATAGAGACTTGCCCAAGCAGAGATCTCAACATCGTCATGGGTGATCTGAACGCCAAAAGTGGGCGGCGACAACCAGGACTACGAGGAGGTCATGGGACAGCAGGGACTGGGCCAGATGAACGACAACGGGGAGAGGTTTGCAGATCTATGCGCCACAAGCAACCTCGTCATCAGCGGAACACTCTTCCCTCATAGGTGAATCCACAAGGCAACCTGGATATCACCAGACCATACCACCGAGAACCAGATCGACCATGTGTATATTTCAAAGAAGTTTCGAAGAACACTCCAAGATGCGAGAGTCAAGAGATGAGCCGACATTGCTTCAGACCATCATCCTCTTGTAGCCAGACTTAAGCTCAAGCTTAAGAGAAACTGGAATGGAGAGACAGGCCAATGCCAATGGTTCAACAAGGAACTTTCGAAAGACACAGACAAGCTGGAGGAATACCAACTGGCTCTCACCAACAGGTTTCAAGTTCTCCAGGAGATATTGGAAGAGGAGTCCATAGACGAGCAATGGAAGGCAGAGAAAGAGACAGTGACATGAACCTGCCAGGAGGTGCTAGGCTACAAGACACGTAGTCACAAGGAGTAGATATCAGCTGACTCCTTGAAGAAGATCGAGGACAGGAAGAAGGCAGTACTCAACAACAGCCGCACAAGAGCAGAGAAAGCCAGAGCTCAGGAGGCCTATGCAAGCACTGCCAGAATCGCGAAGAACAGCATAAGAGTGGACAAAAGGAACTTTGTGGAGACACTTGCTACAGAGGCAGAGGAAGCTGCCCGACATGGAAACATGAAGGACCTCTACACCACCACTAGGAAGCTCTGTGGAAAGTTCTCCAAACCTGAGAGGCCAGTGAAGGACAAGGATGGAAAGGCCATCCCAGGCATGAGGGACAGGAGAACCGATGGAGGGAACACTTTAAGGAGCTGCTGAGCCGACCAGCTCCTCAGGACCCACCAGACATCCCGGCAGCTGACAGCGGCCTGCCAATTGACAGCAGTTTACCCAGCATGGAAAAGATCAGGAAAGCCCTCAAGCAGCTGAAGACAGGCAAAGCAGGTGGACCTGACAACATTCCGGCGGAGGCGCTGAAGGCAGACGTGGAAACCACTGTTGATATACTCCACCCCTTCTTCAAGAAGACTTGGGAGAAAGAACAAGAGCCATCAGAGTGGAAGGAGGGATACTTGATCAAGTTGCCAAAGAAAGGAGACCTCAGCAGCTGCGCAAACTACAGAGGGATTACCCTACTGTCAGTTCCTGGGAAGGTCTTTAGCAGGATCCTACTGAACAGGATGAAGGGCATCGTCGACCCCCACCTCCGAGACCAGCAGGCTAGCTTTCGAAAAGATCGCTCGTGCACGGATCAGACTGCAACGCTGCACATCATCCTAGAACAGTCCCTAGAGTGGAATGCCTTCCTGTACGTCAACTTCCTCAATTACGAGAAAGCCTTTGACAGCGTAGACAGAGAGACTCTATGGAAACTGATACGACACTACGGAGTGCCAGCGAAGCTCATCAACATCATAAGGAATTCGTACGAGGGACTCACCTGCAGGGTAGTCCACGGACGTCAGGTCTCTGAGGGTTTTCAAGTCCGAACAGGGGTCAGACAGGGATGTTTGCTGTCTCCATTTCTGTTTCTGCTCGCTATTGACTGGGTCATGAGGATATCCACAGCGCAGAGGCGGAATGGCATCCTGTGGACTCTCTGGTCACAGCTGGACGACCTGGACTTTTCTGACGACCTAGTTCTACTCTCGCACACCCAGCAGCAGATGCAGGAAAAGACCAGCATCGTGGCAGAAAACTCATCCAGGCTGGGCCTGAACATCCATCGAGGGAAGAGCAAAGTCCTGAAAGCAAATGCTGCCAGCACATCCCCTATCAAACTTGAAAGCGAAGCACTAGAAGAGGTGGACAGTTTCACCTACCTCGGCAGCATCGTTGTCACGCAAGGAGGGACAGACACAGACGTGAAGACCAGAATAAACAAGGCTAGGGTAGCTTTCCTGCAGCTCAAGAACGTCTGGGGTTCAAGAGACCTGTCAGTCAACACCAAGATCAGGCTCTTCAACACCAACGTGAAATCAGTCATGCTATAGGGAGCTGAGACGTGGAGAACCACCATAACAACAACCAAGAGGATCCAGACATTCATCAACACCTGCCTGAGACGATTCCTCCACATACGGTGGCCTGTCAAGATCAGCAATGAAGAACTATGGCAGCAGACAAGACAGAAGCCGGCGGGAGCTGATATCCAACAACGCCACTGGAGGTGGATAGACCACTTTCTGCGCAAGCCAGCCACCATCACCACGAGACAAGCCCTCAGGTGGAACCCCCAGGGAAAAAGGAAGAGAGGCCAGCCGAGGAACACATGGCGACGTGACGTGGACGCAGATGCCAAGAAGATGGGCCACACATGGGGGCAGCTGGAGAGACTGGCCCAGGACAGGGACAGCTGGAGGGACTTTGTCGGCGGCCTATGTCCCAGTGGGGGCGAGGGGCAAAATTGAAAATTGAAAGAAAACTGTCCCAACAGTGAAAAAAGAACCAGTCAAAAGCCTCAACAGACGATATGATGACTCCTTATAAGACACAAAGAGGGTAAAGGAAACCATGCAGTTGGGGGAAAGCCTGCAAGCAACAGACCAGTATGGCTTTCCTGGCAAATTTAATTTTCCTTTATCTGCAGTTCGACAATCTCAAAATTCCTCTGACTTCGACTGGTAAATCAGATGTAGAACAGTGGGATCAGTGGAGGCCAAGACCAGCATACACACAAGAAGATGGCTGGGTGTCACTCTTGAATCCAATGATGTTGCACTGTACTGTCGGCAAACAAAGCAGAAGCATCTCCTGAAATCCATGACATGCAGTTTTTATTAAAAAAAAAAAATTATTCTATAATGTCAGTGTTTTTTTTTTTTTTTTGTGATTGATTGACATCATTGTTAATTTTGTTTGATGGAAAACAAAAACAACAACAACAACAAAACTGCACTGAACATTCTGAGAGTTGTGGCATGCTCTGATCGGATCGCTGATCAGAAAACTCTTCTCCATTTTTACAGGGCTCTGATCTCCTAACTGGACTATAGGTGTGTAGTCTACAGCTCTGCCAGACCTTCCAACCCTAAAACTCTAGATCCCATCCACCATCAAGGGCTTCGACTCTGTCTGGGTACATTCTGCACCACCCCTGTTTAATGCTGAGGCAGGAGAACAATCCCTCTCAAACCGTCGGCAGAAACTTACCTTGAAACTACTGTTTGAATCTCACTTCTGAACCCCCAAACCCTGCTTATGACTGTGCTCTTGACCCCAAGTTCCAAAAGAAATTCGATGATCACCCTAGTTCCATTCCACCCTTAGGAATTCGTATTCTTCCCCATTTGAACAATGCAGATATAGACTTTGGAGTCGTGTGTCATTTGTCAATGTTTCCTGATCTTCCACCATGGACTTTCTTCACTCCAGATATCCGTGACAGACGGGCACCGAAGAAGCGATACAGAGACTGTTTTAAAGAAAATCTCGGTCATACTGACCATCACTAGTGGTTCTGCATAGCTGCGAATCGCAAAGCCTGGCATCACACCATTAACAAGCGGTGACATCCTTCAAAAAACCCACAGGGCTACCCTTGAGGACAAAAGGCACAGGAGGAAGAACCATGATGCTGCGACATCGAACCCTGAGCAGACCTGTATCTGCAGCCGTTGTGACCGGACGTACCTGTCCTGCATTGGTCTTGTCAGCCACAAACGCACTTGCAGTGAATGGGGGCCACCTCTTTCATAACCTTTGTCTACAATGCCAAGCTTGTATATTCTTTCAAGTTTCTATTAATCTATAGGTCCCATCTCGGGTGTAAACAGTTGGCACTTATTCTGGCTGTCAGTGAACTTAATTATCATCTTTTTCGTACTTATTTTCCTTTGGAGAGTGACCACAGGCCTTTGAATTTTTTCAAGATTGCCCGAGCTACAAATGACAGACTGCTTGGATGGTCATTGATCCTACAAGAAGACAGGCTTACGGTGTATCCAACTCCACAGCGATACAAATAATTGACTACCCATCAATTATCATATACGAAATCTACGTATGTTGTGATTAATTACAAGAGATCCAGTCACTACAGCCAAATATGCAAATATGGATTAGCTGATCTGATCGGCAGACATTTGGTCTGTCTCATCTGTTCCTAATCGACAGTGTGTTGACTGTTACCTGTGATACAGACAAACGCTTATGTTAGTTGTTAACCCCTGATGCTCCAAATTTTGTTCTGGGTGATTTTAATCAATGTGATCTCCAGTCTGTTTCACCCTGGTTTAAAGCATAGCAAATAACAATTTGTGTGGAAATCTGTTAAAATCATGTTCAGAATAATTGTCATACATTTTCTGTAGGTTGTTCTCATGGTCTTTCAAATGCGGAGTTCTGCCCTCCATCTGGAAAAAAAACAACAATTTGTGCTGTACCAAAAACAAGAAGTCCTAGCATTTTGAATGACTATAGACCTGTTGCATTGACATCTCTTGTGATGAAATCTTTTGACTGCCTTGTCCTTCAGATTCTTCTTCCTCAAGCCAAACAGCTTCGGCCGTTGATGGTTGACAACGAGAGGTGGCGGCCATTTTGTTGAAATCTGTTGAGCGTTCGATGTGGCTTGGCTTCTTTGGAAAAAGCCACCCTGACCTGAATCTCTAGATGAACAGAATACAGCCCCTGATAGTACGATGACCAATAATGCAAAATGAAGGCATAAAGTCAAGTCAAGTCAAGAACACTTTATCATCTCCAAAGAGAAATTAAAGAGTGGCCATAAAACCTTTCCTTTGGATCTATATTTAACACAAAAAAATCACACCCACCCATCCACTCGCACACGCTGAATAATATACACATATAAATATATACAAACAAGCTTTCTGAACCGGATCTTATTAAAATTTCAGTTTTGATTCAGGAGTTCGGTGGAATTTGGAACAAAACTGTTTTAGATTTTTTTTTATTTGGAATCTTCGTCCAGATAGTAGAACACTGTAGTTTTTTGAAAGAACATGAGAACTGTCGGCAGCAATGTTCACAGCTTTTTGTGTGACACGACATTCATTATCTAACTGTTCTTGTGAATATTGAGGATGATGTGGAGGTAGCGCTGTTAGAAATGTTCAAAGAGTCGCAGTTGGTGATGGAAAGTACAATGGCTCTGTATACACTGATCGTGGTGCCCCTCTTCAGACATTTGTAGTTCCACACTTGTTTGTACAATCTTCCAAATGCGCTGCTCACTTTTGCTATTCTGATGTCGATTTCCCTGTCACACTGAGCGTCAGACGAGATGAGGTAAACTGATGGACTGAGGGAGGTGAACTGATAGACTGTTTTTAGTTCAGTCTCTCCAATGTTGATGTGGGGAGGGTGGTATTCTTCCGAGGTGCACATTGGTGGAGGGCCTCCATCTTCTAAAAGCTGACTTAAGCCCAAAGAGATCGGCGCTTTCTGTATGGGCAACAAGAGCAGCGTCGTCAGCAAAGAGAAGGCCTTGGATCAGTTCCTCCAGGACTTCGTGTGGGACTGTAGTCGTCTTAGCTTGGATAGGCTGCCTGAGACGATATTTAATGTAGACGATGCCTCGTCATCAGTGATTTGCTTGAGCATTATACTGAAATATATGGTGAAGAGAGTTGGTGTCAGGATGCAACCCTGGTTCACTCCACTGATGATTGGAAAGGGCTTTGAGAGGACATCATTGAGTCTGACCTGGCCACACAGATCTCCGTGCTGGTGGATGTCCATGCTGAGGAACTTTGGAGAACAGGTCCATGATCTGCCACATTCCTTTTCCGCTCCAAATGTCGAACGCTTTAATTATCTCGACGAACGTTATATACAGTCCTTTGTTTCGCTTCTCGTGTAGTAACCTGAGAACAGGCACCATGGCTATGTTGCTCCTGTTGGCTCTAAGGCCACACTAGCTCTCTGAGAGGTGGTCGTCAGCGTCGGTGGGGACCACTCACTTCAGCAATATCTTTGCGAGGAATTGTTTCTTGTGATTGAGAGCAGAATACTGGTAGGTGGAGCAGTCCGGCTTTCCCCTATGTTGTTCTACAGGGTGATGACAACTGCATTGGAGAGGTTTTGTGCTAGTTTTCCCTGCTACCTGCAGCGGAATAAGAGCTCATGCAGTTTTGCATGTAATGCTGGGTCTCCATGCTTCCAAACCTCTGGTGAAATTCAATCAACTCCTGCAGCCTTACTGCTCTTCAACTGCTCCGTGGCTTTGGTGGACCCTTTGATGATGTGCAACGCATCCAGTTCTGCTCTTTCTAGCTGTTGGGGAATGTAATACGTTTTTTGTTTTGCTGTCCTTCTCTGAGTGGTTTTAGAATAAAACTTATCCTATCCAAATATTACACAGAACCGTGTAACTTTAGATCCATTCTCTTATTATCGACAAGTAATGAGAACACACTACTGAATTTAGCCAAGTGTGTTTGTGAAGGAAACAAGAGAATTCAGACTGCAATATCTTGACGGTTTGTTTGTTTCTAACTTACAGTATTTCATCATCAACATTTTGATTCGTATTATTCATGACATGTATTACATTTATGGAACCCTCTTCAGTTTGGAGCTTTGGCCTTAATCTGAATAAAGATTCGTATTCGCGTTCTCTCTCTCTCTCTCTCTCTCTCTCTCTCTCTCTCTCTCTCTCTCTTCCACACATTGTCACACGTTCTTCTTTCTGAGGTGCTGTAAAGATCTCATCCAAGGCATTCTTGTCAATCACCACGCCAACAACCCTGAATACGCAATAAAAGTTGTAAGACTGGCAACGAATAACAATGAAGCCTTGGTACTACACCAGTATTATACTTTCCCAAGTGGCTCCTCCAGTAAGATAAGAGCCAAGAATGGACTGTTTTGATGGTATTTAGTTTGTTTGTTCTTTCGTGTGTTTATTTTGGAGGGTAATGGCGCTGGAGTGATGACTGTGCATGACTGTATGCAGAGAGGAGATCGACACTATGTGTAGCGGACATACAGATGAATATGGTAACATGTATGTGTGGTTTCTGAACACACACAATACAATACAATACAATACAATACAATACAATATTTATTCCTTTTGCCCCATTTAGGGTATTGGGGAAAGGTGTGTTTAAAGCAATAACAGGAAAAGGAAAACAAACAAGCCAAAATGAAACATAAATTGCCAGTCAGTGCTGACATAGACCAACAATTTACAACACTTGAGATAATCTAATATACTTTGAAATTAGCAGCATTTGTTTCCGATTTGTAGAAGACATCATTTGACAAAAATTATGGACAGATTTTGGGGAGAGAAATCTGTTTGGCAAATAAATACGTACTGCACAAAGTAACGTATGATGAACATTCCATGATAAAATGAAAGTCATCACCTGTTGCAGACATGTCACATTTATTACATAACATTTCTTCTTTTGGAATAGCAAATCGACGATCTACTTCAATTGGCTATTTATGATAGAACATCTACATTTGATAAGAGGGTAAATATAAACATCCGGTAAGCTGGAAATATATTTCTCCTTCTTAAAATCAGATTTTTTAAATTTGTAGAAAAAACATTTACTGCTAGTTTCAATGTCATGTTGCCACGTTTGACGAAAAGAGCATTGCAAACTGTTTTTGACATGCCTACATAATATTTTGACGTCTGTACAAGATTGATTGCTCGAAACACAGTCAAAACCAGATTGTACAAGTGTGTTTTTAATGCACGTTAGCTAGGGAGACAGTTACTGCGCTATTGTGCAAATGTAAAATGAAAGAACAGAACCTAACCGACATTTTTTCAACAGGAGATTGAACCAAACTAGCCCAAATTCGAATCATTTGGACAAAGACTGTAACTGATAAAGGGTAACGTCCTGTTTCACCATAAATCATGTTTGTCATTGTACATCTTTTTAAGCGAAATAGATATTTCAAAAATTTTAGCTGAAATTTATCAACGATATTTAAATTTTCGTATCCCCATATTTAACAACCATATAATAATACTGGAACAATCATTTTATCAAATAAATCTAAAATAACATGAATCGGTAAATCCTTTGTTCTTGCCTTTTGTATCAGTTTAAACGTGGCTAATGACGCCTTATCGAACTGAACAGCTAGAAGAGGAAGCAGAACTTCACTGACGCGTAAGGCAATAGCATCATTGTCGTTGACGTCATTGACATTTACATCACTGGAGCCTCTTTGCTCTTGTTTTTCCTTTTTTTTCTTCCTTTTCCCTTTCCGGCTTGTGGACTGCTTATCATATTCAAAGAGCCCGCAAGGTTTTCTTCAAATTTCATACACTCATCAGTAAGTGCCTCTTGTATTATTTGCCCGATGTCTGTGTTTCCTTTTTGGGGAGGAATAGAAGAAGAACCAGCTTTAGCAAACGATCGTCTCCCTCGCATTATGATTTTGGGGTCTATATCTAGACAGAATAGAGTTAGTAGGTCACGAAGGTCAGTCCAAAATAGATTTTTTTACTGGATTTCAGCCTCCTAAGATTTAGAATGTTCGAAGAAGGAAATCACATAACAAAAACAACAGAAGAAAGCAAAAACAACAAAGTCCGAACTCACAAATCGTTCAGCCTCCCTGCCGCCTTCCTCAGTCACTGTGAAAACAACGAAAGAACCTAGACCCCTTGCAGCAATGATCACAACCCAGACCAAGAGACACGAACGGTCGATCACCATAAATACACAGATTTTTAACATTCTCGGAGAAGAATGAAGAAACTCTGCTTACACCTCGGCGCAGCACAAAAAAAAAGTACATCCATTCAAACAATCAAAATTGGCCTGCAACTGCACAAATATATATTTATAAACAGAGAAAGCGCCACACACCTCAACACGGCGTAGTAACACACACACACACACACACACGCACGCGCGCGCGCGAGCACACACACACACACACACACACACACACACACACACACACTCCTCAACACAGACAGAGAGAGACAGACAGACAGACAGACAGAAATGGGTAGGCAGTTTCTGACAAGATTTTAAAAAAAATAATTGAGTGGCTTGAATGGTAAAAATTTATTCTCAAGTGGAAAAAAAAAATAGAAGGGCATTTGAGAGATCACAGACCTCCGCCACGGTCCAACGGACCCTGGATCCACCTTTTGATCTTGATCCACCCAACAATTCAACAGCTTCGTCCTTGAATCACTTGCCACCTTTTTACCTACTTTTGTTGGAATCAATTGGATCGCTTCTGCATAATCTTCCCGACGATTTTTGGATCTTCTCTTTCATATTTTTTTTAAATTTCATTTTCTGTGGCACTCCAATGGCATTACCTCCACCCCGCTCATTCCAGCTCTCATCCACAGCCACACCCTGGCTAGTCCCGTCCCAGCATCATCACCGGCAATCAACAGGGAGGACCAGCGTCAAGTCGTAAAGAGGCGACCCTCCAGAAGAGGCACTGCACTGCTGCTGAAGCCATTCTTGGGTGTTGAGCGGTGCCTGCTCTGAAACAGCATACGCAGCACCACCTACTACACCCCCTAATGATGACAGCAGTTGTTTAGTCGTAGAGCCAGCGTGATTGACTGTCCTCCTCCTCTAGAGGATGCAGCAACGTCTGTCCACCAACAGTCCCCATGAACCTGGCAATACCCCACGACCTCGATTTCGAGAACTCGAAACAGGTCACCATGAGAACATGGCAGGAAGAAGAAGAGAATTTGACACTTTTCATACCGACCCATCAGGATGAAAATAGTGAAGATGGTGCTGTGAAAGTCTCTTCGTTCTGGTCGGAGAC
>CM065736.1:53918329-53960829 GCA_033310375.1 Conus canariensis
TAGTTTTTCTTCAGAAGCCACGTTATATTTTCTTCTTCAGTTAATAGGCCACCATCAACTTGCAGATAATTCTTCGACTTTTACTCATTATCCAATTGTCAAATTGTTTGTGCTTTTTGATCACCATCGTGTTCACAAACCGTACTGTTTTGTAAATAATATTATCAAACGTGGGCAAGGCGCTCTTGGGGAAAGTATAAGGTGTGTGAGAAACTGTCCAGAGCAATACATTTTCGATTTTTTGCCAGTTCTAAAAACACACTTCTTCTTTTTTTGTTACATTTGCTGTTTAAGTATTACATCTGGCGTGTCTTATTTCAGTTATGTTCTGATATTTTTGTTGTTGTTGTAAGTAGGCGATACCCCTGTTAGTGTGAATTGGAAAACCCACGTTAGAAAGTAAAATGAAGTTGTTCAGTGGTTTGTTTTGGTGTCCTGTACTTGTGTATATCTCTGTGAATATGCCATATGGTTTATAGAAAACAAAGATCTACTGATAAAACAAGGTTATTTATTTTTCTTTATGAAAAAAAAAAAACCTGGGGAACTCGATAGTCACATATTTTGTATCATGGTAGCTGATTTTTTTCAAACAGGTTGAAAAGTAGCGTTCGTGCACCAATCCTTGTTGGAAAATTACAATTAAATAAAGATGAGCAAATGTCAGCTAAGTCAAACACAATCTCATAAAAGACAGAACATTAACTTCCCACAAAAAAGCCATTTGACGTATAATTTTCGGAGAGAGTTATCTGTCTGATCTATACAAAACTGTAACAAACGTAAAATGGCAGTGGCAATTCTTGAGTCATTGTGATGTTTAAGACGCTACATCGGACGACATTAAATCAGAATGGGACTCCATCCATTTTAAAAGTGCAGATTCTTTAGCTTTTCTCCTTTTTTCTGCCCAGATATTATATGTATACATAAAAGGGTTAATAGCTGAATTTAAAGGCAGCACAAATACGGCAAAAGCCACATTTACTTCTCCTGGGATGGCAATTCCAGCTGATGCCAATATCCCAGACAATCCAATGGGAAACCAGCACATGAAGTCTGTCACTGCGATTGTGATCAATCGCCGTGCTATGGTTATGTCCTGTGAGACCTTTGTAGTGTTAATTTTTAAAGCATTTTTCATTATTGACCAGTAAATGAATGTCTGTCCCAGAGATATAAGTAAGAACAAAACAAAGTTAAAAATAACCATTATGCCAAAAGAGTACATTTTTCCTTTGAATTCTTGCCTTGTGACTGGTAGTGGAATGCAGACACCTGTCTGGCCATAAAATTCCCAGTCTGACGTAACTGGAAGTAAAGGTACTGAGGCTAAAATGCAGCCAACCATCCAGATCAGCAGACTAACTATCGAAGCTGATTTTCTGTCAAATTGTACGGAGCTAAATGGGAAGCACAGAACAATAAATCGATCAATGGTGATAAAGCAGATGATTAAAGCTGAAACCTCACTGGACAACACAGAGAGAAAACCGGCCGCTTTACAAGTCACACTGGTCTTCCACGTGTCATCATGATATAGGTATCTGCCGCGGAACACTTCATCGGCCACTCCAATAACAGCCATATAAACACCCATAAGAAAGTCAGCAATGGTCAGGTTGGCGACAAACACGCTAAAGCCACTTGCAGAGATCATGCTTTTCGTAAATAAACGTGCACAAAAACAGAAGACATTACCAGTCACTGACGAACATGTGATCAGCCATAAAAACCCACGGTATGTCCATGACTGCAATAAATCTTCACACGACAGAAGTTCATTTCTCGGGGCAAAACAAGACGAAGCATCAAAATTCTTAGGTAGTACTTCGTTACAGCATAGTTTATAGTTATCTGTTGAGATGGTTTCCAGATATTCAAGATCCTTGAAAATGTCAGATGGAAATGCTTTAATAGGACTCCCATCCATGTACAATTCTGTCAGATGTGATGAGAATTGAAAACTGCCAGGACTGATGGTATGAATGCAAGTAAAGGTTAAGTTCAGTATTTGCAATCGAGAATATTGTCTCAAAGCTTGTGCATCAAATACTGACAGTGTTGTAAATGAAAGATCAAATATTGTGAGCACAGACTGACGGGCTACAGGAGAAGGATCAGAACAGATTGACGTGATGCGATTGTTAGACAGAGACAATGACTGCATGTTTATTAAGCCATGGAAAGACGTCATGTTGATGTGCTGCAGTGTGTTCTCGCTGAGGTCAAGAATTCTCAAATTGAATAGTTGTATTACAGGTAATGTTGTCAAAAAACACTTGGCAAGAACCAGGTGAATAAGATAGACATTGCTGTTGACATCAGACAGTGTCATACCTGAACCTGTGGCATCCAAGGACCGGATCTGAGGGAAGAAATCCGCACGGAAACCCTGACGACATAGAACAGTGTAAACCTGACATACGCAGTCTTCAGGGCAAGTAGCATTACACCATAACTCATCATCATGCATGGGGCAGTGAGGCCAACCATCACACATGTGGTCACTGTGTAGACATATCTTTGAAAGCCTGCATAGGAAAAAGCCTGGGCAGGTCATGTCCTCACATTCCTCTTCGTCCTGGTGCTCAATACAGTCATACATCCCGTTGCACCGTGTGTAAACTGGTAGGCAGTCGTTGAAGTCACCAGGACATCGATAGTGACTGTCAGGACATGACTCATTGGAGTTCATGGGCACTGGGATGAACTGCAGGAGGCCATCAAAATTGATGAGGGCAGGAGATGGAAAACGTTTTGTGAAAAGATGTCTTCTCTCGAAGTCCTGGCAGTTCTGTTCCTCGGAGTTGTCCTGGCAATGGGATAGATCATCACAAACATCTTCATAGGATATACACTGACCATTTGTACACGTGAAAGTGTTCGTACAAACAGAATGCTTACAGAAGGATTCATCACTGGAATCCAGACAATCACCAAGGAAATCACACACGAGTGTATATGACAGAACAGTAAAACTGCCATCGCATATAAATGTGGGAGTTAAAACGACAAGCTTGGTCAAAGGGAACTCATGCATATTTGATGTTGAATCAGTGAAATAACAGGCAGATTTGTGCTCCTTGTTAT
Source organism: Conus canariensis (assembly GCA_033310375.1). NCBI lineage: Eukaryota > Metazoa > Mollusca > Gastropoda > Neogastropoda > Conidae > Conus > Conus canariensis. The sequence goes on from CM065736.1 coordinate 53,921,423, forward strand.
AAACTTTATCTTTTTGAATAGAACCACAAGACAGAAACGCATAACTCACATGACCATCACTGGAAACGATCATGGAAAGTTTTTCTTTTGATACTGGATAAATCGTGTTGGCCAACAAAATTCCTTTAACGTAATCAGAGGTCTCTTTAGTCTTATTTGCTATAATTTCACAAATTGCGCCTCTTTGAGACCAAGATTTTTGAGCACAAACTGTGGAATAGACTGACATTTTTTGAAGCGAAAGCACTGCACAAGAAGTGCCTTGCTTTGGAATTAACATTGAGAATAACTGATGAAAAAAGACAGTTCTCTCAGATTGTAGGCTATATTTGTACATATTATGTAGTGATTTGTCCAATGAATATATACCAGCCCAAAGACGTGTCATTTGGTACCAGTGCCTCTCTGACTTATTGGTAAGAATGCTATATGGGTCATAAGCGCATTTAGGATGAGCTAATCTGCCCCCAAACAAACTACAATATGTATTACCCCTTACATTGCCATCAGTCGTATTTCCTTCAGTTCCACGTGGCTGTCTGACAATTTTGTAACAACGGTCACACATTGCCACCAACCCCTGACAGTCCTGACTGCTGAAGGGACAGTGCTCTGTTTCATCCCGTCCATCCTCACACTCTGTCTCCAGGTTACAAGCCATGTGGTGCCCAAAGCTGGAGTAGTGCTCCACTGAACAGTTCCAGAAACCCGAGGATAGCTTCTGAGGTGCTTTGTTTCCAGGAAACAACGAAAATGATAGCTTAAAACATGGCATAAGGCCAAAGCAACTGGTGCTTGGAACTCTGACAGTGAAATGTGTGCTGTTAACAGCGTACATAGTAGCAATGTCAGAGTCAAGGTTCTGTGAATTCCAGACCCCAGATCTGCCCACCTCATCAAAAATGTCAAGGGAATCGTCACATTTCTTTGAGTAATTAAACAGGGCAATATTTGAAAAAGACGGTGCGAGTGGTGTGAAACTGATCATGACTACATGGCTCAGTGGCACAGGTACCCTCCTCAGAGGACATGGATCAGTCTCATTTCCATTTTTTCCCAGTGTCAGATATCCAGATGACAATGAATTCATTGCGAGAACCACGTGCTTTGGCACTTTAAATTCGCATTATACTTCAGTATTGTTTTATGTCAGACATGCACAAACAAAACATGAACAAACAAGTAGCCAACAAAACAAAAGAAAAACTGAATGAGACTGGTAAGGGACACAAGGGCATTATGTCATATCCGAGTCTCTTAATCCATTAACAACGATAATTTGCTGCAATTTGTTTGTCACAAACTTGTAGAAAACTGTGTGTGTGTGTGTGTGTGTGTGTGTGTGTGTGTGTGTGTGTGTGTGTGTTTGTGCGTGCGTGCGTGCGTGCGTGCGTACGTGTGTGTGTGTGTGTGTGTGTGTGAGAGAGAGAGAGAGAGAGAGAGAGAGAGAGAGAGAGAGAGAGAGCACGGCCTTCTGATCAGGAAGATTGTTCCAAAAGAAACACAGAACACACAAATCTCTGGCACTCAAACAGAGAGAACACCACACCGAACTGCCAGCGTATTCCAACATTTTATTAAAAAAAAAAAATCTCTCTTCCAATCTGTCATAGACACATTCCACTTATTCAAACAATACAACCAACCACAAACACAAACAGGCTCAGACACCAAAAAATCAGACAACCATCTTAGGCACTAAAACTCATCAGCACCGCACCCAAGAGGGTGCCACACTGAACTCTATTTGATGGATAATTTAACAAACAAGGAACGTTGACAAACGAAAGAATTTGCTAAATAACAGGGACAAAGGTGTTTCTCCCTGTTTGCTTTTCCTTCAACTTCGCCAAAGTACCAGAGGCTTTGTGAAAAGACAAAGCTGTTTCTTTTCCTTCAAAAGTGTTTGTATGGACATGAAAAAAAAAAGAAAGACAGAAACGAATTTTGTACAAATCTTGCGTCCAAGCGCACAGACGAACTTCAGGAAACAAGTGGCGATCTGGCTTGGCTCACCTTTGGCCACAGAGCAAGAATTTCGACTATTTCCATTCCTCTCCTCCGTCCCCGTCCCTCGAGGACACGATTCCTATGTACTCAAAAGCATGGCTTACACATTCAGGAATATGCGCAAAAATTAACGTGTGAAATTTAGCATTCTCCTACGCACCAGCATCAATGTCGGTTCTTTCCTCGAAAGGAGATAAGTTTGTTTACAAAAAACGATTGGTGCCAGAAAGAATGTTCTCTGTAGAAGAGAAAACTACTTAGGTCTGGTACAAATGGCACAATCTTCCCCAACAGGAAAATTAATTCGAAATAATAAGATGCAACTAGCGTTAAACAAATCATTTGCATGCAATTATTCTCACCAAAAATGGAGACAGATAAGAACTTTATGACAACAATGTCATGACTCTTTTAGTGTGCAACACTGGAAGGAAGCATCCACTAGGCTTCACAAGCTCATTCTGTCAACTCCTCTTTCAACACAGTGGTGTTAATGATCACTGATGTTGGTCAGCACTTATACTTGTTGTTTCCAGACATTCCTCGGAACTCGTCCCGGCTCCCAAGAGCGTACGACCCAGCGCATCACCTTAGTCCTAAAGCACTCTCAACCCATGTCCTGTCAGTGCTTTAGCAGGTGTCATTACTACCCTGCTCTCAAACAACGCAGCCAGATGTCTGGTGTGCCAGCCAAATAAAAGCATGGGGCTTAACAGCGTAAAAACAAGTAGCATTTACAGTCATCTTCTGCTGTTAATAACTAACCTTAGAAGCTAAGGAAGCCGGTACACACACACACACTTTTGAAGTGAAAAATAGGATCTTTTCTAGTACACATTGTTCAGCGACCAATGTAATTCTAAGTAATAAGGCAAATACATTTTATACATGCAATCTCTCCCGCCATCAAGGGAGACAAAATATTCTCTTCATGAGAAAAAGCCACTGCTTCTTTTCCTGAGCAAGAAAGGAAAGAAGTGCCTGCTGAGCTTCTCACAGCTTACTCCATCGAGTGCCTCTTCTAAAGCAGTGGCGCAAATGGCCGCTGAAACAGTTGATCACTTATGCTTGCTGTGTCCGAACATCCTAGGGAACTCGTTCCGGCTCACTAGCAAGTATGACCCGGGGCACCACCTGGGCCGTCCATCAGACCATGGGGGTTCCTTGCCCTGACACACCATCCACAGGCGTCATCACTCACCTGTCCCACACGCAGCAGGTGGGCAGGTCGAAAGGAGTTATTGGCCCAGTGAAGAAAAAAAAAACATCCCTTACCTGTAATCCTTTGCTGTTTTTGTATTAAGTTCTGAGGTGAAATAGGCTGGTTATGGAAATCAAGATAACGTGGCAAAACAGTCTACCTCATGCAAAAGTAATGGACGTGTCACAACATGGTAATGCAACAGTCTTATCATTTTCCTTTTTTTTTTCTTTTCTTTTTTCCCCCCTCCCTTCCCTTAGTATTAGTATTAGTACTATGATTATCATTACTATTATCAGTGTTATTGTTATAGATCTTTTGGGTTTCTTTTTCGTTTCCTTTCTTTTCTTTTTTTTCTTAAAAATCATATTTCTGTATCATGTTTTATTATCAATACTATTATTACCATTACCGTTGCAATAGTTGTTAGCATTATCGTCATTATTATCAATACGATTGTTATTACTGATATTACCATCACTACCATTAACATCACCATCGCCATCTCCACTAAGACCGATGCCACGGCAACCATGCTGTTTAAGAAGCCTCTAACCCACTGTCCTTTCTCCCATACTACAACCGCTATTGCCTTACTATCACCAAGAGTGGTAGTAGTCCTGTCTTTATTCATTTGTTCAATATTTTGATCATCATCATTACTGTTATCATTATTCCTATAAGTAATATAATTATCATCATTGCTACCTCAACCCACACATTGTCTCCTTCTTGACAGCCTCGTTTTCGTTCAACGCCCATCTGGCGCTGAAGTGAAAGAAGTTAAGTGATTGCTCGTTCATTTTCGTTGTCCTGAGTGTTTTGTATCTTGCCTGAAGAAGACCTAAGAGGTCGAAACGCGTCATGTTTTGTCTTGTGATTCGTTTGTCTGCGTTTTCATGCCGGTTCGCTATTAATTACATTTAAATTCTTATCATGTTAAAGTTGAAGCAAACCCCAGTTTAAGTCTATCCTGAATTATTTGCATTCTTCCATATCTTTACAGTGAAGACATAAACCAGTTTAAAGTGCCCCATGAAAGGAAGCAAGATCCAAGAAAAGCGTAGAAGTTAAAATACCAGAGCTTACACCATAATTCAATGAGTTCTATGTAGCAGCTACTTCTAGGAGCAAACTTGACACTGTAAATACATCAGGATATATAGTATCTAATAGAAACGGTATGAAAAAAATTCAAATATAAATCAGACAGCATGCCATTATCAATGTGAAAAAGGCTCTTGTGAAAGTGTTTTGTTCTTTGAGTTCAGAGAAAAAGTTATCAAAAAAGGTTGTTGGTTTTTTTTAGCATATCCAGAGTTCAAGTACGGGAGCAGGCGTATTCTGTCAGCAACACATACGTCAAAACTTGATGAACTTCTTCAAACTCCACATAATGGCAAGGTACTGCTTTCACTCTCCGCACAATGGCAAGGTACTGCCTTCACACTCCACACAATGGCAAGGTACTGCTTTCACACTCCACACAATGGCAAGGCACTGCTTTCCCCTCCACACAATGGCAAGGTACTGCTTTCACACTCCACACAATGGCAAGGCACTGCTTTCCCTCCACACAATGGCAAGGTACTGCTTTCCCCTCCACACAATGGCAAGGTACTGCTTTCACACTCCACACAATGGCAAGGCACTGCTTTCCCCTCCACACAATGGCAAGGTACTGCTTTCACACTCCACACAATGGCAAGGCACTGCTTTCCCCTCCACACAATGGCAAGGTACTGCTTTCTACTTCACACAATGGCAAGGCACTGCTTTCCACTCCACACAATGGCAAGGCACTGCTTTCCCCTCCACACAATGGCAAGGTACTGCTTTCTACTTCACACAATGGCAAGGCACTGCTTTCCACTCCACACAATGGCAAGGTACTGCTTTCTACTTCACACAATGGCAAGGCACTGCTTTCTACTCCACACAATGGCAAGGCACTGCTTTCTACTTCACACAATGGCAAGGCACTGCTTTCTACTCCACACAATGGCAATTCACTGCTTTCCCCTCCACACAATGGCAAGGCACTGCTTTCCCTCCACACAATGGCAAGGCACTGCTTTCTACTTCACACAATGGCAAGGCACTGCTTTCCACTCCACACAATGGCAAGGCACTGCTTTCTACTTCACACAATGGCAATTCACTGCTTTCCACTCCACACAATGGCAAGGCACTGCTTTCCCCTCCACACAATGGCAAGGCACTGCTTTCTACTTCACACAATGGCAAGGCACTGCTTTCCCCTCCACACAATGGCAAGGCACTGCTTTCCACTCCACACAATGGCAAGGCACTGCTTTCTACTTCACACAATGGCAAGGCACTGCTTTCCACTCCACACAATGGCAAGGCACTGCTTTCTACTTCACACAATGGCAAGGCACTGCTTTCCACTCCACACAATGGCAAGGCACTGCTTTCCACTCCACACAATGGCAAGGTACTGCTTTCACACTCCACACAATGGCAAGGTACTGCTTTCACACTCCACACAATGGCAAGGTACTGCCTTCACACTCCACACAATGGCAAGGCACTGCTTTCCACTCCGCACAATGGCAAGGCACTGCTTTCCACTCCACACAATGGCAAGGCACTGCTTTCCCCTCCACACAATGGCAAGGTACTGCTTTCCACTCCACACAATGGCAAGGTACTGCTTTCCACTCCACACAATGGCAAGGCACTGCTTTCTACTTCACACAATGGCAAGGCACTGCTTTCTACTTCACACAATGGCAAGGCACTGCTTTCCACTCCCCAAACTGTTTCTTGCTGGTGTAGCCAGTGGGGAACAACTTCCTAAGATGTTCTTGCGCCAGGACCGCTCGAGTGTAGACATTAGATGCGTTTGTCCTCAGGATGTAGGTTTTGGAACGATCAGAAAGGTGTGGGATCGGTTTGCTGATCAGGAGATCTTTAATGATCTGGTATGCCTTCTCTTCCGCATCACCCCACTCCACCTTGGTAGCTTTTTTCCCAGAAGGTCCTTGAGAGGTGTAGCTATTGCAGAAACCTTTGGGATCAAATCTTTGTAGTATCCAGCCAAGTCCATGAAAGACTTGTTTTTCTTCTTTGTAGTAGGACGTGCCTATCTTTTTGACTTTCTTCACGTTGTCCTTATGAAGCCTTTTTGTCAATCCTGAAGTTTATAGCCGGCAAAATACACATTGTCCATGCCTAGAATACATCCACGCAGGCGCGTGAGTGTACCTAAATATCGTTTCATGAGTACACCACGTTATTTATGTCCTTCCATCCGTTGTATGTCGTGTTTCAGACTAGCTCCAGAGTTCACCATCCCAAAGGGCGTTATCAGAAATTCACAGATTCCATCTGGTGTCAAGAAAGCCGTCTTAGGACTGTCTTTTTAAGCGGAATAGATGCATGCCAGTACCATTGCAGAGGTCAGTTTTGTGGAAGTATTTGTCCCCACTCAGTTTTTGGAACTGTTCTTCAGTTGTAGGCATGAGCTGAAGAATTAAAATTGTTAGTTTCTTTAACTGCAGTAGTCCATATACATGCAGTTTGTACCACCTCTCGTTTCTACAGTAGTAAAAGCGGAGGCGTATAGTCAGTTGTTTGACTACCAATTCACTCTCATCTTCAGCATATCACTGATTTTCTCCTTTAAAGACTCCCTGGCCGCACATGGAATTGGATATGGTTTTGACCTGACGGGAACAGATCACGGGAGCTTTACGTGGTTCTCATCCACGGTTCTCAACCAGTCCCATAGTCCCCACAATGTCAATAAAGTGGTCATGAAACTCGATTGTAACGCACCAGATTTCTGCCTTCTGTCGACCAGTAAGTTTTGTGCCCTTCTTGACGTCTTCCATAGACTCGCCAGAGTGAATTTCAGCAAGTTCTGAATATTCATCATTGTACACAATCTCCTACCGTCTGACAGAACTCTCTTCTCTAAGAATGAGCTTCTCCTCACAGACGACCGCTGAAGGAACCGCCTTTGGCTCTGTTGATGTTCCTTCATTTTCCCTCTCAATGCGTGTCGTCAGAAGATTTGTGTGGAATACTTCCATTTTTTCCTTAACGCTTTCCTTTTGGAATAACTCAGACCAGCAATCTCCTCATCGACGAAAGGTCCATTCTACTGCATCAGGAGCATCCGCACTAAATTTCCTTTCTGTAACTTCCAGACTTTCCTCTTGCAATCTTAGCAGTCTTTACCGCACTGCTAGGCATTTTCAAGTTTTATTCCTGGCAAGTTGAAACGCCTCTACCAGTTTCTCCTATAAGGCACATACGTACTGGTAGCTGTCCTTCCTCTCAGGCGGGTCCTCTTCTTTCATCTGAAGTTGTTTCCAGGTGTGCATGGATCTCCTCACTGGTTCTGCCATACAGAATCTCAAAGGGACAATACCCAGTGGACATCTGAGGTATCTCACACTGGGCAAACAGCAGAGCATTGCTTCAGTTGTTCACTGCAAATTTCCTCAGAACGGAGACCTCCAGAATTATTACGTAATTTGTGCACGTCACATCAAACCTAAGACGTACAAAGAAATCATAAATAAAATCGAACTGTTTTTAATATCGCTGCCATAAAGATCGTCCATGCAAGGTAAAGGATCAGTGAGGACTTGTACACCATCAAATGAAAGCATGACGGACCAATGGTAGCAGCAAGAAATAAAATGAGCCATCATTTTGAAAGCACAGATCAAGCTCCAAAACAGATCATCCAAAGTGTTATTTCTGCTCCTTTGGAAACAGTGTGGTTTGAAATCGTCCAACGAAAGGAAAGACAAAGAAGTTCATCTATAAACTTAGCCGGGTCTTTTGCCGTTACAGTAGAAGACGCTGGTTTAAAAAAAAGGACAAACATTGATCGTGCTACGTACATTGACCCTTGCAGCTACAGCTTGAAGAGAAGAGGTCAGATTTAGTTGTCTATATAATATGGAACTGATATAACCAGGCCCGGCAACATTGTGTCATTTTAGATCATTTTTTCTTGCAATATGATTTGTTGTGTTTGATATCCGAACACAACATAGTTGTAGCTCCTCCAGTCGTGACGAAAGACATTTAAGATTTTCTTGAATAATAGCCATGATAGGAGGCAGAGAATGGAAGACAAACCACTCCATCAACTCAACATCCTCGTGACCATTCCATAAAGCTCAATGTTTAATGAGATTTATATCTCCTTTTCCCCATTATCCTAAATCAAAATCACCTTTCCTCGTACCTTAGGTTTTGGGGTAGGAGTATTCTTCTAATTTTGCCCAGCAGATGCAGACTGAATTCTCTGTAAGGACTGGGGCGGGGTAGACACTGCAATGCAAGACAAGCCAGATAAGGAGAGACTGCACCCTATTTTCTTCGCCATAGAGAAATAAATTTACTCTTCTGTTTTGGCTCGCCGGATTGTTGCCCCTTTGACCAAGTAGGCCAAAAAGAAGAGGAGAGGTCTCCTGATGAACGAACGTCGTGGACGTCAAGAGCACACAGAATGGATTCTGGTCGCTCGCTCGCTTGACGAGCATAGAATCGTTTCCTTTCTTTTATTTCTTCGTGGACTCCAGATGTCATTTACATACTTTTACACTTCAAGAGACTAGCTCCACAAAGACTAACTCCCTGTTTGCCTCCCCCTGTCCTCCCCCTTCTTCCCTTGCTGTTCTTTCTGACTGCGCACAGTGCCAGGAAAAGAGAAAGCTGATTATCGCAGTGGTTTACCTTGGCAAACCAGGATGCAGGCAGGACACCAAAGAAATCTGTTGAGAGCCGGTGCTTTCTTCTTCTCACGATTTCCTTCCACCTGCTCTTCATTACAGCTGGCACCTCACATCTTACAAGTAGACTGACAGAAGACATGTGGAGTGTGTGAACACGACACCTGGGAGAAAGACAACAACATGAATGGAAGAAATGTGGGTCACTGTTAGAGTGAATCCTCTTCTTCATGTTGCCTAACCACGGGCATCTTCTTCATGTTGTCTAACCACGGGCATCTTCTTCATGTTGCCTAACCACGGGCATCAAATCCAGCTGTGTTATGCTTGGACCAGTCAGCGTCTTGGCCGTGCATCTGAAAGTATTTTGGAAAACAAGTCTAAGATATCTCTGGGTCTCGCGTGGCCGTCAGTTGTGACAATATTGCAGCACATGCATTCAGGTTGTCACATCAAAGCCCCAGCATCGTACACTACAGGGAGCAAACGTGTCAAGTTGTTATGAGGCAACTCACCAAAGGAAACGCTGCATTGCTGCTGATTCACTTTGGCAGGGCGAGAAGGGGGCTGTAAAAACACCGTCCTTGTCTACGTTCCTTTTATAATCATAGATTGTAATCATTGTTATGATTATTATTGTTATTACCTTTATTATTATTATTATTGTTATCATTATTATTATTATTATCATTATTATTTTCATCCTGTTTTCGAAGGTTGTAGGGAAAGAGAGGTCAGTATCAGTTCATTAAAAATCATTATGAAAGACTCCTTTTTACATTCATGGGAACAATCATTTTGACAATTTGGCAAAAATACGAAATGACGCAAAATTTTGAATTTTTATAATAATAATAATAATGATAATAATACTAATAACAATAATGATAATAATGAATACTTATGCATCACTACAGGCTATTCTCCCATATACTAACGCTCACCTTGACCCACTTGATCAGTTAAAGGTGACAATTGGAGAATACGGGTACCTGGCCCTCGTGTGGCTCAGCACAACTGGATCAGAGCTGAAAGACGCCAAACGGGGTGTGTGTCCCAGTGAACTCTTCTCACAGGTCAAAGTAAGTCACACCTCAACAGGTATGACTCAAGCAAGAAACTTACAACAAAATCCAAACAAACAGAAGGGCGACAACTGATGCCTCACACACTCAGAGTTGACATTGGTGTCTGACTCCACTTCCCCCCAAAATCCTTTAACTGAGATCACAAACCAATATTTTGTTCGTGAACGCACGCGTAACACCTTGCACACAAGTAAAATCCCGATGGACAACTTTTGGAAGAGAAGGCCAGATTGGCAGTTAGTATGGATGCCACGTATACACAGAGCATGCACCAAAAGAAGGGAAATATGAATGAAAAACTGGGTGACTGACATACTGACTGACGCAAAAAAAAAAAAAAAAAAAAAAAAAAAATTAAATGAAGCGCTAGGCAGCAACTCTTCAGTCGACTCTACCGAGGTAGGCAGCACGATGTGTAGATTAGAGCGTGAATCGTAAAGCGCTTAGAGCTTGGTCTCTAACCGATGATAGGCCCTATGTACGTACTTGTAGTATATGATAATAACAATTATAATTATAGACTATTCTTCTGATTGAACAGTGAAAACCACCAACACCCAATAAGCATAATTATTGCAAATTTTCGGTTTATTTGTAAAACCTTTGTCAAGCATAAAAAACCAAGGGCCCACTGAATGAAAGCCCGAAGCACAGCACTTATATTCTGAAACAAATCATATATAGACTATTCTTCGACCGCTTACACCTCCCTGGTGCAGCTGAAACTAAAGTTTTCCATGATGCTGCACTTACGCCATTGCTCTGAAGCTGCTAAGAAGACTACGAAGATGCCTGTAGTCTTCTGCCTTGGTCTTAAGCGGACCATGGACAGACAATACCACCGGATCCCATTATGCTGCACTGGTAAACCCCCTTTACTCAACAGCAATAATTCGATGGAACAGCTGAGGATAAGATCTCGCATATGCACACAATATATCCGAAGTAGATGAATTTGGCCAAACCTATCAGAACAGTATTTAGCCAGTTTAGCAGTTTTAACTCCTGCCCAGGTTTTCATGTATAAAGTTATGGCAACACAGTTTGTCACATCAGCAAGCGCCCACAGCATAAAACTTCATAGTTTAAGTTATTCATAAGCCATTTGAAGCTCAAAATACCATAATTTGCACCATTGCTTCATTCGCGATCATTTTTTGTTTTTTGTTCCCGGAGACAAACTCATGCTTGAAACTATCCCAGACTTTGTCCAGAATATCGGTATTTTGTAGAGGTTTTTTCACTGCAGTTGACAGGTCTGTTTGTGTCCATGTAATACGATATACTTGGATCATTTATTCATGATGTTTACCATTGGATGACATCTTCATGCTAAGTTTGGTTATGCTAGTGTTTGTAGTTGCTCTAAAAATGTCACCGTGTTTATCATGTATACACGTACCAACACACACATGTACGACCGCGTGCACGCACCACACACACACACACACACACACACACACACACACACACACACACACACACACACACACAACATCACACACAAACACACACAACACACACACACACACACACACATACACACACACACACACACACACACACACACACCACACACACACACACACACAACACACACACACACACCACACACACACACACACACACACACACACACACACACACACACACACACACACCAACACACACACCACCACACACACACACACACACACACACACACACACCACACACACACACACCACACACCACCACACACACACACACACACACACACACACACACAACACACACACACACACACACACAACATATATGCACAACACACATGGAGATAAAGCAGAAGCACAGACACAGATATCTAGGTACTAGAGCCTGTTCTGCACATCTGGTGAAGATTATCATTGTTTGCCATCAGTGATCCACCAAACTTTTTCTTTTTTTAAAAATCTGAATTCAAACCAAACTGAAACCTCTATTTTCTTGTTTTCCATACTTCAAAACGCTCCGGTCTTGTCTTGTGATATACATATGTCATGTCCTGTTTGCTGTTATGTCTTTGTCAGTGCTCGTTATCTGTTTCCATTTGTTATCAGTTTTCAACACATGCAATGGTTTTAAAGTCTGAGACACTGGCTTCGAAATGTTTATTTAAGATTTGTCAAGCTGATCTTTTATTTCAGACAAATAATCATTGGATCCACAGTCTATCATCTTTTTAATTTCATTTACACGTACTTTTATTCTTTCAATAACAACGAATTACATGTCCGGAATGGTTTTTTTCCCCATTGTTTTTAGACTTCGGTGTAACGTGACCATTGACCATTGAATCTCAGAGGTACTTTTGGATGATGTAAGCATATGAAAAATATGAGAACAAATAAACGAAAACTAAGAAAAAAAATATGACACGCTCTCGGCAACTGAAGTGACAACATTCTGGTTAAATTTTCTCTCCAGATATCTGCTGATTTTACAGCCATCATTTCAAATTTAGCCCTGGCTCTTAGATCGTTAAATTGTATGATATTAAAACAATCAATATTCGGCTTTGACACAATGCTCCAATAGCGGCCTCCAGTAATTTTGTTACACTGACAACGTTGAAGGTTTCTTTCGTCTCTTGTAAGAAATGGGCTCATTCTCATTTGGGTCATTGTCGTTTACTTATACAATTTTCCTTTCAAATGCAGTGCTGTTTGAACATCACGGAGTTAAAAGAGAGAGAGAGAGAGAGAGAGAGAGAGAGAGAGGAGAGAGAGAGAGAGAGAGAGAGAGAGAGAGAGAGAGAGAGTTCATATTCAGATTTTAACTCGTACACCAATTACACACACAGACACACACAGAACACACAGACACAACACAGACACACACAACACAACACACACACACACACACACACACACACACACACACACACACACACACCACACACACACACACACACACACACATGCAATGCCGAGAAGAATAAGGATGAAAATATTGCAGTTAGAGTGAATAGTTAACACGGACGTTTCTTGCACTATGCCTTCAAGAAAACGACAAGAAAGGGGAAGAAGTGAATGACAAATCCGTGATTTATGGATCTGATATTTATGAAGCAGAGTGAATTGCTGCAGCTGTTTTCTTTCAATACTGAGTTGTTTGAAGTTTGTGATTTACGTATTACATGAGTGAGAGAGAGAGATGAGAGAGAGAGAGAGAGAGAGAGAGAGAGAGAGAGAGAGAGAGAGAGAGAGAGAGAGAGAGTTTCGAAGCAGACGTGTTGATTTATATTTGTGATAAAACAGCTGTATCTTGTACTGTTCTCTCTCTCTCTCTCTCTCTCTCTCTCTCTCTCTCTCTCTCTCTCTCTGTCTCTGTCACACACACACACACACACACACACACACACACACACACACACACACACACACACACACACACACACACCGAGTGAAAGAGGGGAAGGCAGAAAGAGCAGGAGAGCAACTGGAGGAACAAATAAATGAAAACCTTGCCCTTTTGTGAATCATATCTGACATCATACCAGAACTTCAAGACAGTCAGCGAACGATTGCATTTTCATACACCGAAAGTATTTGTTTGTCGAATCGTTTCATTCTTGTGTTGCTTCGATGAACGAGTTCTTAGTCGGTTGGATTTATAATCCGAAGGTCCCGGATTCAAATTCTATCAGTCTAACTTTAAATTACCACAGCTAACAGTTTCATCTCCGAATCCTTTCAACACATTCACAGAATGTACTGTACTCACCGGATCAACTTTTCAACAAACAATATTCCAGATTCATAGAGCGTCTTTTTCCGTGAACCTAAAGCAGATCGACATGGAGGCCCATACCTGAACCCGCTGGTAACCTCTGTCCACAGAAGATCGGATACTCAAATGAGAGCAAAGCGAACATTTCAACATTTCACAGCTTACAACAACAAAAAAAAGACCTCATTTATACGTAGAAATATTATGTTAAAGTCATCATAAAAACACATTTGTTTTACCATACAAATTAGAGATAATAAAGAACAAACGTGAATGATCACACACATACGCAGACACAACGTGGATTTAAATGGTGAACAGTGACTCGTCCTTATCCCTCTCGCTGTGGACCATTTGTAGCACTGATCTCTCTTCGTCTACTGGCTCCTTATCCCCGCAGGTATCAGCCAGTGTTCACAATGATGTCTGTCCTTCTCTTGTACCATGCCATCACAGCTTATCGTCATAATCGTTACAATTGAAGCAATGTGAGATATTACGACCATTTCAAAAGTTAAACTTACGATGAAGCCAGGGCAAAAAATAAACAACTTAACAGGTCTTTCACACAATGAAAATGTGAATCCATCGCTTCGAATATATGTTATCAGAATAGCTAACTGTGTCATAAATGTTAAATTATCTGTCCTCTTCTAGTCCTTGAACTGCACACGATCAAAATCATCCTGTTTAAAATGTTATTTTTTCCCCTTTTTTGTACCATGTGGAGCAGTCTGATAGAGTCAGCACAGCAGCGTACGTATAAGGAAATCTTAAGCATGAATCCCCTGCTTCCCTATCCACAATATGAAGACTAAGCATATGCTACACTTGGTAAAACTAATATCAGAAGCCACCCGAAAAGCCTCTCCATTTCTTAACGAAGTGTGGATAGGACTTGAATACACATTAGTTACTTTGATTAGTTTAAGTGAAATGAAAGATAGGAGGTGGATTCCAAAGGTGAAATATTTTTGATAAATGACATACAGCTACGAACCTACGATGTGTGGACAATATAGTTAGAGTTTTCTTTTATAGCGTTACACAATATGTAATTCACAAAGATTGACACTAATCCAGCACATAAGGTTGCCTCTTTTATACCAGAATAAGCTCAAAACAATCGCACAGGATGTAGAGAATAACGCTTTTGGAAGCGATCTTCCTATTGTATTGGGGAAAAAAATTGAATCACAACAATCCATTAGTGAATATTAAGACACAGTATCAAGACTGCATTTCCAACAAGCTAACTTAGAAAAACTTGATACCTTTCTGTCCATCATAATCCTTTTCTGACTAAAGCTGCAGCATGGAAGAATTTTTTCAAAGACATTTACAAAGAAAGTCACTGGAGCAGCCTAAAAAGAAAACTCAGGACGCAGACTGTGCGGAAACCATAAAGATTAAAACTTACAGACAATGAGCGGGCTAAATATTATAGCAAAAGAGTGATTACTCGATCAGGGAGACAACAGTGATCAAAGTTCTATGATAAAAAATCATTACATTGCTGAACAATTAAGTAGTGGGGGAAAACAAGTGCAGGTTAACAATTTTTCCATCATTATAGTAATGAAATGGCAAAGATTTGAAATTTAAAAAAAAGTTAAAGATGAAAAAAAATGTATGTTATAAATATGAAAACCCTTCGCTAGCTGCATGAGGGAACTACTGCAATCCCTCTCGAAGGCAGATCTATATGTATCACCTGCTTCTAGGCCTTTCGTCCGCTGGTGTTGTGCTTTTGGCGTCAAATAGAGATACACCACAGTCCGCAATTCTGTGGTGTTCACACCACCAAGGGTTCAAAAAAGAATCGAAAAGCACCCCAAAGCAGCCAGCGAAAGGTAGTAAATAAAACAAAACGAAAATGTGGAGAGGAAAAAAGTTGCTGAAAACTAAGAACATTATGCAAACAGTATAAAATGTAGGGGACAATCTTTGAGCCTATGCTTGAGAATCCATTTAAGGATACAAGGGAGATCAAAAGATATGGAACAGTCTGAGTGGTCAGCTCTGCTGTTCAATAACCCAAGCATTGTCAGCGGCTAAGAATTGTGCAGAACAACCTTTACTTGGATCTCCTAAGAGATGCAGTCGCCCACTGATTGACCAAACAATATAATGCTGAACAATGAAGTAGTGAGGGAAAACAAGTGCAGGTTAACAATTATTCCATCATTCTAGTAACAACTTGGCAAAGATTTGAAATTTTAACAGACCACACAAAATGTAGTGAACTAAAAGAATTAAATGCCAACGATGCTCTGTACAAATCCCAGGTGAAATTCTCCAACCTGCTTGTAAAGGGTAGAATTGTTTCTGCAGGAAGTTTTGCTGAAACATGCAGTAATGGAGTACTGACATCTGACCAACTCATTCGAGTTATCACTTAGCTTTGATCTCTTCAGCGCAAGGTAGGCGTTGAATGAAAACGAGGCTGTCTGAAGGGAGATAATGAGTGAGTCAAGGTAGTAATGATGATAGTTATATTACTAATTGGAATACTAATAATGGTCAAAATATAGAAAAAAAGAAGACAAGATTACTACTACTTTTGGTGATAATAAGGCAATAGCAGTTGTAGTATGGGAGACGGGAGAGTGGGTTAGAGGATTCTTAAACAGTATTATTAGTATTAGTATTAGGGGTTAAGTAAATCAAAATGCAAGTTAAAGTCTCCTTGATAACAAACAGCTATCAATCTTATTTTAGAAATGCAGCATCAACTCTAAGATGGCATACTAGAGCTGCAACTGTTATAATAAACTGATTAAGATCAGATGATTTTTTTTGTGGAATTAAACTAATTAAAACGACATTTTTTTTTATCTCGTGACTTAATCACAGTAAAAATTTCCCTGAAAGGTATCACCACCACAGGGCTGAAGAAAGCCTGTCCAGGTGTGGAGTCAGTGATTGGTCATAACAGAACGCAGAGCACAGTGCTGAAGGTCAACGTGACAGACTGCCACAACAACCTGCCAGACTATCCAGCACACCAGGGAGTGGTGTATGGGGAGTGTGGGGATTCTTCTTCCTTCTGTAAAATGTTTCTGAAACTTGCACTAAACACACATGTCAACGTTCGCGTTCGACGATTAGAGTACTGGTGTCCTGCTAACTTCTGGAGCACAGCGCTGGTGTATTCGTTACCTGAAGATCGTGAAGCAGAACATATATTTGTATGCACCATTTACAGACTCGAAGAACTTTTCTTCCAGTATACTACAAATTGCGTTTATTTCAGACACACGAATAATCCTTTACTACATATCGAAATTGAAGAACTTAACGATTTTAAATTAATCATAAGGCGTGATCTGGAATACTCTGGATATATAATCATTCCGTTTGTTTCTGACCCACTGTAATCTGTGAAGAAATATAAGGGTCCAACAGGTTATATTATTGTGATCAGTGTTCAGCAGTGTCGCTCACCTAGGCTCTGCTTACTCATAAGTTCGACTTTACAATCCTATTATCAAGGAATCAATACTGATCAACAAAGTTCCACGCATTTGTACTCTACCTTCTATATGTCAACTAACATTTTTCATCTATCCTATCCTCAAACAAAAATCGGTTACAGTAATCTTGACCTGCACTCTCACATGAAACTATATTTTTCTGCAATAACTGAGAGTCATCAACCTCAAATGCTATGCAGTGGTTTATTCAACTGTTCTGTAAGTCATTATTCTGCATTTCAGCAACACCTGGACTGTAACCTGAGGCCAGAGTGTGAAGATGGACGTGATGAAACAGAACACTGTCCCTTCAGCAGCCCTGGCTGTTCGGGTTTGGTGGCTTCACGTAACAAATGTTTCACATGTATCACTGGTCAAGAAATCATCCAGTACAGAACTGCTAACGATAGATGCAGAAGTATGGGCTGGAAATTGGCTTCAATGAAAACGAGAAACGAACTAGAGAACTCGCTGCAGTTTTTCAAATTCTATGATCAGGCTACAGCAGGTTTTGGTCTCACATCAGGCTGGGACAATATACCTTTCCTGTTTAGCAAGTTTCGTAAATGGTCTGACTACACATTCATCTATAACATGAACCATTTAATACTCGATAGTTATGTTCCAGGTTTGATGTACCCTTCTCGAGAGATACGAAGTGCCACACTTAACGCTATTGTATTACCCAGCTTCACAGTCACTTCGTTTTCCAGATTTTATTTAGCTCTGTGTGAAACTGAATCTCGGTCAGTCAGAATTGTTCCTTCTTCAACTCACTTAGCTCGTCTGCACTGGCCTCGGCCTGTCTTCATAAACACAAGGCAGTCTCTCTTTTTCTGCCTAGATAAACATGTCACGCATAATTTTCTCTTTCCTGTTATTGACACAAACTGTATAGGAGTGAAAGACTTGATGTTCACTATATATGCGAACATCAGTCGCAGGTTGAACTCGTATATGGCTTTAAGTGGCATGATCATATCTGAAACATACGCCATGTTTAGATGTGATGACGATAGAACGACGATACATTCTACGTTCATGTGTGACTTCAGACAGGACTGTCCAGATGATAGTGATGAGCTGTTTTGTATGCACCCTTCATGCAATGGTTTTCTGTGTTCAAATGGACAGTGTATATTGAATAGCCGGCATTGCAATGATTATTCAGACTGCCTGGATGATTCTGATGAAGTGGATTGCCCGGAAAGTGAATCGATTTATCCTCCGGTGACAGATGAAGTCAAACAGCAAAGATTTCACATCAACTTAGACGGCTCTGGTTATTTCTCCCAGCACGTGATGAACAGTGAAGAGTCATGTCCTGACACTCACTACAGTTGCACAGCTGAGTGGCTGTACTGTCTCCCAGTCTACACCCGATGCAACGGCTTTTTTGACTGTGTTTATGGAGAAGATGAACAAGACTGTCAGACAGCTGTATGTCCTTATTACTATCGATGTCGACATTCCGAAGTGTGTGTGCATTATGATCACCTCTGTGATGGTGTAGATCAATGTCCACAGCAGGATGATGAACTGATGTGTGATCAAACTTGTCCTGAATATTGCCTGTGTCAAGGTCACTCCTTTTTGTGCAGGAGAACCTTTACAGCTGATCTCTACCCACAACTTCGCTATCTGGACGCCGCAGGCTCTGGCATGTCACTGGCTGATGTGACCCAAAATATCTACCTGACCAGTCTGAATCTGTCGTATTGTTCCCTGGTCAATGTTTCAAGAGTAAAGCTCAATAACTTGATATCCATTGATCTTGCTGACAACAGTATGACAGCAATTGATTTGGCTCTTTTGACTGAGTTGCCAAAATTAAAAACTGTATCACTGGCAAACAACCCCATCCGTAAAATTGCAAATAGACTGCAAAAGCGATTTCATTACTCTATGAAACGAATGGACATATCAAGGACATACATTAACATACTAAACAGTGAAGCATCTGTATACTTACCTCACGTGAAATATCTGAATGTGTCATGTTGTGTGATTGAAACCATCGGACCCAGGGGCTTTAAATCCATGCCTCAAATAACACAACTGGACCTGTCACAGAATCCTGTCTGCAAATTTCCTTCAGACTTGTTTTCAAGGCTACATCATTTAGAAAATGTTTTTTCTCCAGATTATAGGTTTTGCTGTGAAAATCTATTCCCTAAACAGTCGGGTACAAGAAAGTGTTCAGCTGACTATGCTGTGCTTCCTTCCTGCAGGACGCTGTTGCCATCCCAGCTGCATGTAGTTTTCTTTTCTTTGGTCACTGCATCTGCCATTGTAGGCACTTTTGTTGCATTAATGACTTCGTTAGTTATCAAAGATGTGTTTCTGGACAAATTCTTAGTTATCATTCGCCAAATATATTTTGCAGATTTGTGCATGGGAAGTCATACTGGCATCGTATTGATCGTAAACGAAATATTTCATGGGGAATACGTTCAGTTTGAACAGACGTGGAACAAAAGTATGTTCTGCACGTTGAGTGGCTTTGTCTTCATTCTGTCCCTTGAAACATCAGTTGTTGTCATCCTCTTCCTCGCTTTGGATCACGCGATCGTCCTAAGTTTTCAAAAAGACTCCTGGACATTCTATAAACGTACAGTTGTCCTACCTAGCGTTGTGACGTGGACTGTTGCATTTTTCTTATCTGTACCTCCGTTTCTTCCAGGACTGTCACACTGGGGCCTCAATGAACAGTCTGGTCTGTGTCGCCTAGCATTGTTTCAACGATACAACCCTGAGCAAAAATTTAGGTGGTTTGATGTCATTGTGGCAATCAATTTCACTGCATGTCTACTGATCACAGCTTTTCAAATTATGATCTACAGACGTTCCCCAAAACACAGAATTATTTTAGATCTCTCAAATAGGTTGATTTATCATTCAGTCCACATGATGAGAAAAGTGACGATCATGGAAGGTTCACGTTGGTTCTTATTCGGTCTGATCACGATGCTATCTGCATGTGGTATCCCTGCAGCAAAGAAGATCCAGCACACCATGATTGTGTTCATGTTACCAGTCAACTCTGCTCTCAATCCACTGTTTTATACATGGGCTGTTGCGTCACAGCAAAGGCAGAAAGCACGTGATACAAAATTGTTAGAGCTGTTGAAACTACGACTTAAAGTGCAAACAAAACCAGTAACTGCTTTAGATAGATCGATAAAGCCATCACTGGATCAATAAATACATTCTTGAAATAATTCAGTTAATCAATATGTGGAGGAAAAAAATCAAACACATATAAGCAGAGCAGTGGGAAGAACAGAGGCGCTGCAGGCGGCAAAGGATTGCGTGCGCACCAACAGACACTCATGACCGAGACATCACATGCAGCAACTGCAACACAGTCTGCCGCTGAAAGAATCGGGCTCTTCAGCCACGGTAGGTGCTGCAACTCCCCGACTGACTGTTCCACGGCGCGACGCCATTGTCTTTTGAGACAGACGGATACCATGTGACTACTACAACTACTACCACTACTACTACCACTACTTCTACTGCTGCTGCTACTACTACTACTACAACTACTACCTCCTCTCTTCCTGCTTTTTCTCCTCCTCCTTCTTCTGCCTATGATGATGTTGATGATGATGAGAATGATATAATGATGACGATGTTGATGACGATAATGATGATGATGGGTGATGATGATGATGATGATGATGATGAATGATGTGCGATTAAAAATGAAATCCAGAAAATATAAAAGTGAATAGAAATCAAGAAAATACAGAAGACAGAAAGTGCGTAATAAAATATGAATTGTGATGAAGACGACGACGCCATGTTGATGATGATGATAACATGTAAAACAATACACATGATAGCAATACCAACAAGACCAATAATACTAAAATGGTAGTTCGAGGGTAAGTAATTAAGAAAGTGATGGGATTCGTAACAATAAATGAATGAATATAAATGGACTAACTCCAAGTAAACAGTGAAACGGCATAAAACTGCTGAAGATTTAAAAGCCTAGTAATAAACTGCAGACGAAAAGGAAGAAACAAGTAAAAAAAAATATAAAAAAAAAGCCACGCAAAAAGAAGAGGCATCCGTATTTGTTAAGATAATAAGCGCAACAAAAGATTGACAGGTAGATAAGTAATTAAACTAGATGACAAGAAAAAAAACCACATAGGTAGACAACAGAAGAAGGAAAGGGAACAGAAGTGACTAAAATAGAAAAACAAAGGAAATAATGATGTGCCCGTGAAGAGTTTTGCAACTTGGTGCTGCGGGGATGGATAGATACGCTATTTTTCATGCTGATGCCAGCTAGCAAATGGTCCTCAGTCTGGCAAGCAAATGGGTTTCCGGCATGGTGCCCTCAAAGTTGCCAGTCTGCGGTTGCCAAAATGTCATGATTTTCACATGGTTGATCTTGCGTTGAGGATTGTTGTTTGTCCGTCGAGACGACGAAGACCATCTAGTCATCCTGGGATCGGGGGTGAGTGCGTAGATGGCTGGCCAGGCCGATCTGCGCCCGGAAAGACCTATCACAGTAGGGACAGGGGATGGTGGCTGCAGTTGGAGATCTGTTGGGGCTGGTCTTCCTGATCATCCTGCGCTGCTCAGCTGCAGCAATTCTGTTACTTTCACAGGTTTCTGCACCTTTGCGGACAACTGATCGCCACCCGTCTCTGTCCTGGGCAGTCTGCTCCCATGTTGTGTGGCTGATGTTGAAAGTCTTCTGGGAAGATTTGAGGTTGTCTTTGAAACGTTTCTTCCGGCCTCCATGAGAGCGTTTTCCGTGTAGTTCGCCAAACAATAGATTCTTTGGCAGCCGATGGTCTGGCATGCGAACTACATGAACTACATGTTGAGGATAGTTAAGATACAGAGCGCCTAGTTTGGGTCATTGATGGTGGCTGTCGGCCAGGTGCTCAGAAACGCGCGTGTCAAGTGTGCAGGATGTCTCTCCTACACAAATCTTACTGCACAAATCACGGTGGGTGGCACAAACAATGATGCTGCACTGACAGGACAATGTGAGTTTACTTTAGAACAATACTTCAGGTCCATGTAGGATGGTGTCAGGCTCGGTGAGAAGACACATTGTGCAGCTCGGTGTAGAGAAGGGAAAGATACCAGGTGACATAAGAGAGGTGGTCTGTTCAGTCTGGAGCGCTCATACAGGTATTTGGAGACTTGTTACGCCTGATTGTGATCACGGGTTTGGTCTTTAAAGTAGGTTTATGATCTCCTACCAGTCGACAATTGGACCTGAGGATGCTGCTGCTGGGAAGTGTGTTAGGGAGGGAGCGGAGGCAGGGGATGGTCTATCTGTTTCTTTCAGAGAGTGGGCTTCTAAGACTTCCTTAACTTTGGGCTTTCAAAGCCTCCCGGCTTTGGGCTTCCAAAGCCTCCCTGCTTTGGGCTTTCAAAGCCTCCCTGCTTTGGGCTTCCAAAGCCTCCCTGCTTTGGGCTTTCAAAGCTTCCCTGCTTTGGGCTTCCAAAGCCTCTCTGCTTTGGGCTTTCAAAGCCTCCCTGCTTGGGGCTTCCAAAGCCTCCCCGCTTTCGGCTTCCAAAGCCTCCCTGCTTTGGGCTTCCAAGGTTTCTCCGCTTTGGGCTTTCAAAGCCTCCCTGCTTTGGGCTTCCAAAGCCTCCCTGCTTTGGGCTTCTAAAGCCTCTCTGCTTTGGGCTTCCAAAGCCTCCCTACTTTGGGCTTCCAATGTTTCTCTGCTTTGGGCTTCCAAAGTCTTCCTGCTTTGGGCTTCCAAAGCCTCTCTGCTTTGGGCTTCCAAGGTTTCTCTGCTTTGGGCTTTCAAGGTTTCTCTGCTTTGAGCTTCCTAAACCTCCCTGCTTTGGGCTTCCAAAGCCTCCCTGCTTTGGGCTTCCAAGGTTTCTCTGCTTTGGGCTTCCAAGGTTTCTCTGCTTTGGGCTTTCAAGGTTTCTCTGCTTCGGGCTTCAAGGTTTCTCTGCTTTGGGCTTCCAAGGTTTCTCTGCTTTGGGCTTTCAAGGTTTCTCTGCTTTGGGTTTTCAAGGTTTCCCTGCTTTGGGATTCCAAGGTTTCTCTGCTTTGGGCTTCCAAGGTTTCTCTGCATTGGGCTTCCAAGGTTTCTCTGCTTTGGGTTTCCAAGGTTTCTTTGCTTTGGAAGCCAAGCCTCCAGCAGAGAGAAAAGTTTTAAAATTGTTGATAACATTTTATTTTTCTCCACACTGCATTTTTATGTGCTTTATCTGTTTATTTATTTCTTATTACCTTTCCGTTGCTCACTCGGTCATCAATTCTCCCACAACCATTGCTTCTGTTTGTTGTTGTTGTTGTTGTTGTTGTTGTTGTTGTTGTTGTTTTTTCTTCTTCTTCTTCTTCTTCTTCTTCTTCTTCTTCTTCTTCCCTCCTCCTCCTCCTCCTCCTCCTCCTCATCATCATCATCAGCAGCAGCAGCAGCAGCCGCAGCAGCAGCAGCAGCAGCGGCAGCAGCAACATCACCATCATCATCATCATCATAATTATCATCATCACTAGCATTACAATTCTTCTTCTTCTTTTTCTTTCTTCCATATTCCATCCATCATCATCATCATCATCATCATCATCATTGTTCTTGTTGTTCGTGTTGTCCTTCTTGTTGCTTGTGGTAGTGGTGGTGGTGGTGGTACACTGCTGCTGTTGTTATTCTTGCTGCTGCTGCCTGCCTGCTGCTGCTGCTGCTGCTGCTGCTGTTGTTGTTGCTGATGTTGTTGCTGCAATTTTAATTGCTGTTGTTATGATGATTATCATTATGATGATGATGGTGATGATACTGATGATGATGATAATGATGATGATGATTATTATTGTTAATATTATTCTTATTATCTTTATTGCTATTATTATCATTATTACTATTGTTGTTATTATCATTATTATTATTATTGTCATCATCATCATCATCATCATCATCGTTGTTGTTGTTGTCGGCGTCGTCGTCGTCATCGTCGTCGTTGTCTTTATCGTCGTCATCATCATCATCATCATCATCATCATCATCATCATCATCATCATCATCATTATCATCATGATAGTGTTAACATTCTGTCGTGAACTTTATTCTTTCTCCGTTTTCTAAATTTCTACTCATTTGTATCTTTCTTCATTTCTTTTTTAAACTGTCAGTCCCATTTCTAAATATTATGATTAGGCTGCTACATATATCACAATAAAGTTATCATCGTTCTTGTTTTTTTTCTTGTTTCCGTCATCCTTTTTATAATCTATTTTGCTGCTATTGTTCTTATTTTTGTTGTTGTTGTTGTCGTCATCGTCGTTGTCGTCGTTGTCGTCATCATCATCATCATCATCTTCATCGTCATCATCACCATCACCAATCAAGTTTATCGCGCATCCCCCCCGCCGGCAATTAAACGACTCAAAGCGCATTGCAATAATACACATAATTTTGATTCTACGTGATGGTAACATACAGTAACGCGATAACGAGTAAACCAGTGTCGAGGAAATGATAAGACACACCATACACTTCCAGAACCCGCAGAAAGAGTACTGGGCACTGCGACACGTCTGTTTTGCATAGACATGGGATCATCTTCTGTGCATGGTGCCTGTTCGTCCACCAGCAGCAATCGACAACACCTATACAAACACCTGGTGCTGGACCCTCCACGCAGTATTCAAATGCTGTTGGGAGGCATATATTTTGCAATCCTTTATGAAACTCATGCTTAAGAGGTCTGTTTGGCTCTGACTGGCTTCTGCCCTAAATGTTGTTGTTGAATGTGTTAAACGCTCCGATAGGAAGCAGGAAAACTCAATCGATTTTTTATCCACTTACAATTTGAATTTCTCAGACCTTTGCTCCAGTTTCCTGAACTGCCATTCAGGTGATTGATCTTTATTTCTCAGGCTTAGTTGACGCTGGGCTGCGTTATGAAAGGAAGTTCAGGTACCGCACTGTCTCGATCAAAATAAAATTCCACAGCAGTTCATGTATTTAGATTTATCTTTACTGATTGTTATAAGAATACGGTATTGCAATTGACGGACTTCTTGCCCCGACTTCCACGTGGCACGTCAATTTCCCCTGCACACCGATGCTTATGACGAGTACATGTCAAAGTCGTCGGTGTCGGGGAATTGATGGCGGCTGTGTGAAACGACATGATGACACCTTTATGAGAGAGACGCTCACTTACACTGGGTATTCCACGACTAAAAAGAAAATGTCATTGGTCAGAGTCCCAACTTTCAAACTGCCTCCCCATTTATTGCAAGATTTATAGGTCACGGGTTTCAACATCCTGTTTCAGCTGATCTCTCTTTTCTCTCTCTCTCTCTCTCTCTCTCTCTCTCTCTCTCTCTCGCATAGTGAAGCAGATTAAATATGTGTACTTTGAAGAAAGGATAGAGAAAACTGAAGTGCATTTTGTGTTGTGTTGCCCTGTCTTGCACAAATTAAGAGCTCAGTATATACCGATCAAGTTTTATAAATTTCTAGGTCAGTTTAGGTTCGCATTTCTTTTGGCATGCACTCATAAGCAAACAGTGAAAAAGTTGTCAATTTATTTATTCAAAGCATTCAAGTTGCGATCATTTATTCTGTCATAAAATAGTATTTCGAATAAGTATTAGTTATGTTTGCATGCAGTTGCTCAGGGGCTAAGATGACTGTAATTAACTCGCAACCCCCTTCACGAGGGACTGTGGCCTAAAGCGTGAATAAGTTATCTTGAATCTTGAGTCTTGAGTCTCTTTTTTTCTCTGTGTGACTTTGTACTGGTGTTCCACCTGTCGGCATTCCCCACTCCATAATATCAACACACGTTTGAATGTGTGTGTGTGTGCGTGCGCGCGCGCGCGCCGTGTGTGTGTGTGTGTGTGTGTGTGTGTGTGTGTGTGTGTGTGTGTGTGTGTGTGTATTGAATAGATTGAGACTCACACACACACACACACACACACACACACACACACACACACACACACACACATGCGCGCGCGTCAGTGAGGATGGACGAAGAACCAGGAAACACAAAAGGCAGCTAAGAACAGACGTAGACAAGGGTTGATAGAATCGCTTTCTACAGACCCGGAAGAGTCGATGACAAGCAGCAAAACAACAGTAACGCCATGGCAGGGCAAACAGATCTATCTTTTCAGCGAAATCGGCTGCCATTTTAGCTGAACAAAGTAGCCGTTTTAGCGAAAGGCACGTGGCTTCATATGCAGCCTTTTTAAAGAAATAAATCCTCTCTTTTCACCAAGGTTGCACTCGTTTTACCATTTGTCAGTCACAAAGAAACAAAAAGGCATGATCGTGTGTGCAGGTATGCGTCATCATTGACCATGGATATCAGTTCACCTTGCTCAATGAGGCATTTCTGTCAGGTGTAAACTCCAACACTAATCTGACCTTTTTTTTTTCACACAAATCTCAAGAGCGTCAGCTGCCAGCGACAATTTCCTGCATTTTAGTCACTCCAAAAAAAAAGAAGGAAATCAATTGTTAGAAACAACCGGGTTGGCCAGCAGCAGATCAACTCGTATTTGGACTGTGACAGCCATGACGGGGTGGGAACCACTCATGGTTTGATAGAATTGTGCGCACTGGTGCACTGAATAAGCAAATGAAAAAAAAACAAGTTCGTGTAGATTGGGTAGAAGTCCCTTGGATAATGACATTGCATTTGAAATATTAAAAGTTGTGTGTGTGTTGATGGTTCTGTGCATTGGTTTGTTTTATGTGTGTGAGTGTGTTGAGTGTGTGTGTGTGTGTGTGTGTGTGTGTGTGTGTGTGTGTGTGTGTAGTGTGTGGTGTGTGTGTGTGTGTGTGTGTGAGGAGAGGAGAAGGAGAGTGTGTGTGTGTGGTGTGTGAGTGTGTGTGTGATGATGTGTGTGTGTGGTGGGGTGTGTGTGTGTGTGTGTTGTGTGTGAGTGTGTATGTGTGTGTGTGTGTGTGTGTGTGTGTGTGTGTGGGGGCGGGGAGCACCCCTTGTTCAATGGCAGTCGTAAGTAATTTTGAAAAAGACGGTGGATAGAGTGCCGTGCTGAAAACGGCCAAAATTACATGATACACATAGCAGTCTTAAAAGACTTTTGAAAATAAATAGCTGGTCTGTTGATACGTTGTGATAAAATCTGTTGAGACAAAGTAAGACATGCAAACAGAAATATTACTTTCACCGCTTATAACAATCGTCAATTCCACGACAATGCAAATTAAATGCCACTTTAAGCAAAATAGAGAAAGCAGCAGAATGATACCTTTCTATCGTGGACCAACTTAATACGAAATGTAATTCATAACCTTAAAGTTCCAGGGGGGGGGGGGGGGGGTCCGAGAGGAAAACCTCCCGAAAAGCTGCACAATATCTGCAAGGTTTTCACCCTATATGCGGGGAAGCTCTTAACTGCATTCATCAGGAACAGAATTCACACACATAGTTCGTCAAATGGGGGTAAGCACAGCTCTCAGGCGAAGTCAAACAGTTCCAGCAATGAAAGCTCCCCATTTGCTTCCCTGACCTCCCTCTCGAGAGGAGTCTTAAAGGTCGAGGTAAGCTAGGAGCAAGATCATTGAAGTCCTAGGTAGGATTCTGCAGAGCTGCTTTCTGGGGGTTTTCGACCAACCTCCAGTCAGTGAAGTAAACGAGACAGCAGGAAAGCAAGGAGCCTCACACTCCAAAACACACACTCCAAGAGGCCACCTTCGCAGCCTAGGAACAGATACGCAATTTGTTTTCAATCACAGAAAAGAAGACACTCTTCACTTCACTACCTAAGAGGGAGCACTGCCAATTCCACTCCAAGGTGTGGGAAACAGTCAGTGTCGTACCTCTGCATCAGTCATTTTCACACGTTCCTCACTCATGCCCTACCGTGGCATGGAGACAGTCCGAATACTCTGGAAGTTGTCTACTCCAGGTCGGCTGGGCAGAGTGAAGATCGGAGGGTGAGGGGGGGGGGGAAGAAAATCCTCCAGTAGAACAGGGAGGAACGGGGTGCCACTTCTGGCACGTCCAGCTATGCTGCAGGGCCAAACCAGCGGGACTGCAGAAACACAGTCCCAGTCTAAGTGCCTTTTTTTTAAAAAATTGATATCATTATTTATATAATAATATTAATTAATTATTATTATTTTTTATTATTATTGTTATTATTATCATTATTATTGATATTATTATTATTATCATCATCATTATCATTATTATAACATTATCACTATTATTATTATCATTGTTATTGTTATCATTGCTATCATCATCATTATAGTAGTACTAGCATCACATATCATCATCATCATCATCATCATCATATATTTTCTTTCTTTTTTTTTATCCCAAGTTCGGAGGGAAAGAAGTCAGGATTGACTGATTGAAAATATTATAGATCTGTTTTACATTCTTCTTGTGATAAATGATTTAACAAATACAGAGGGGAAGAAAACAAAAACACAACTCAATATTCCCTGTACATCAACATTCGTTTTGACCCACATGACAGTTACATGGCTGACCTCGTGCAGGTCACAGACTACTGGGCCAGAGCTGACAGCTGCCAATCGGGCTGTGTTTCCCAGTGAACCCTCTTCACGGGTCAAAGGGGTCGCAACCTGATCGGTGTGACTCGAGCAAGAACTTCACCGAAAAAAAAAGTCAAAAGGGAAGACAACCAACGGTTGACAGTGTGACATGATAGTTAGTTGTACAGGGAGGCGACTGCAGACGGAAATTTAAATCAGTTTTAAAAGGTACTTGAACGATCTCCACCAGATAACATGGACAAACGATTTAAAGGTCAAAACACGACGCGTTTCGACCTCTTGGGTCTTCTTGAGGCAAGATAGAGACAAAACTCAGGACAACGAAAATGAAGAATGAGAACATCGGCGCAAGGTGGGCGTTGAGTATGACTTTATGCCTGTAAATCGTGCTATCTATGTTGAGCAGTCATCGATGTCATTGATCTATGGGCTAATAGGAGTAATATGGCCATGGTTGTGTTAGCAAACGTAAACAGTATCTATACAGGATGCGTTCCAATTGGCCAGTGTAAACATTTTATTCCAACTGGCTTTGATACTGATCCTACGACGACTGATGCTTCCTTACCAGACGAGACATTATTATCTTCAGCATCAATGCATCACTTCATTCATCATCTCTCCCTTTGTTTGATATTCCGTGAGAAGGACATGTCTTTCTTTGTCACCTTCAGAGCCGTGCAACGCAGAACGGAACAGCAAGATCTCCAGGTATGTAGAAACTAATACGAGCAGAAGAAAAGAAAATGGTGGAAGAGTGCACTCACCAAGGTTCGAATATAATGATCGGGGGAACAAGAAGGCAAGCAAGCAAGCTTTCTGCTCATAGAGCTGTCTAGGCTTAGAGTTAGTGGGTGACAGAGACAGATCTTTATGGGACTACAATAAAAGAAGAAGGATTGACAAGCTCAGAGACAAAGGAAGTTAATGGGGTTAAGCAGTGAGTAGGAATCTTGAACAAATTAAAGTGGAAAGCAAGAAGGCCTGTTGAAAAAAAAAAAAAAAAAAAAAGGGGGGGGGGGATTAGTAGAGGACGGAAAGGGGGTGCCTGAAGCTCAGCTGCTGTCACTCTCTGGTGTTCAGGCCGGCAGGGGCGAGGGTCCCCAGTCGTGCTATGATGGATGACACCATAAAGAGGCGATGGAGTCCACTGGACCGGTTCTGCCAGACAGCAGCCACTCTCGCATGGGTGAAGTTGCGGTAGGGGCTGTTGAAGTGAGAGCCTACGGGATCTTCATACCCCAGCCGCATTGAGCGAAGGTGCTCAGAGAAACGCTCACATTCAGGCTGCGATACGTCTCCCCAGTGTATTTCTTTGAACACAAGGTGCAAGTAATGACGTACACCAGGTCTGCAGATTGACAGTTGAAGCTTGCTAGGACCCTGAACTGGCCAGAAGGACCAGCAACTGTGGTGCAGCTGTCAATGAAGGGACATGTCTTGCAGTTTCCCATTTCATCTGCAAAAACTGGAAGTAGATAAAGGGTGGAACCAGTTTTCTATTTCTTTTTTTTTCTGTGAATGTCATTATAATTATGGCCCAGGAGCAGCATGCAGAGTCAGTGCGAAGAAACGGTCGGGACAAGTACCCTGAAGACTGGCTAAAGCATTGAAAGACTGTGACCCCAATTCATGGGGATAAACTGTGTCCCACTGTCATATACTGTGATGTGTGTTATATCATCAGCTTTTTAAGTAATGTGAGAGGGTGTGAATTCATTATTTTTGAGTCTGTACATTTCCTCATGGATGTGAATAACCAGGTGGTGAATGAGTAGAGGATATTTGCAAACGTGAGATTGCAGTTTTCAGATGAATAAGGAGCGTTATGTTCGTGTATATACCCTTCATGTGAAAGAGTTTCACTACCCATGTACAATGTGTGTGCGTCTGTATGTGTATGCGTCTATGCGCATTAACCACGTGTGCGCCTTCATGTGTAAATAGTGTTTGCATGTTGTGTTGTGTGTGGTGTGTGTGTGTGTGGTGTGTGTGTGTGTTGTGTGTGTGAAAGAAAGAGAGAAAGAAAGGAGAATGGTGGGAGGGATAAGGAGGGGGGGGGGGGGGGCGGTCTTCTCTGAAAACCTGCTGTGAAGCTCTCCCTAGAGTGTCTTCTTACCGCGCGCGCGCGCGCGCACACACACACACACACACACACACACACACACACACACACACACACACACACACACACACAGGTGTCTCAGTCTATCGAAGGAAAATTAAAAAAAATAACACTTCATTTTTTTTTTTTATTATTCATTAAAAAAAAAAAAGCATTACAGACTGTCACCATTCTTCAAATCACCGAGCCACGTAGAGTCCACAGTGACCGAAGCGCTTGCAAAAAAACGGACGGCGCACTTTCTTTAAAAGGAGAAGCGGACGACCATGCGAAAAAGAAAGCGCTAACTCGAGGCTACCACCATTCTATGGATTATGGATACTTCTACCTTATTTCAAGTAAGTAACGTTTACTGAACATTCTTTCGCTTTTGATCTATCCTCCCCCCCCCCCCTTTCTTTTGGTTTACGTTGTCTTTGGCTCTTAATCATTAGACACCCTGTGTCTTTATGCAGCAGTTTAAACCCATAAACCTATGAGAACTTACATGTTTATTCATATTAATTTTAGGTGTAATTTTACAATTTTCAGTCCTTCTATCCATCACACGTTGTTCCAGTTCTGAATAATGATAGTGTGTGTGTGCGTGTGTGTGTGTGTGTGTTGCGTGCGTGTGTCTGTGTGTGTGTGCGTGCGTGCGTGCGTGCGTGCGTGCGTGTGTGTGTGTGTGTGTGTGTGTGTGTGTGTATGAGAGCGCGCGCGCATGTGTATGTGTATATGTGTGTGTGTGTGCGTTCGTGAGTGCGTGCGTGCATGTATGCGTGTGTATGTGTGCGTGCGTGCGTGTGTGTGTGTGGTATGTGTGTGTGTGTGTGTGTATGTGTGTGTGTGATTAGAACCCGCAGGAGCGCACTCGTGTCTGTGTTTTGGGGATGGGGTAGGTACGTACTTGTGTGTTTATATCATAATGTTCACAAACGCTTCCTGCGGGTGCTTTTTTTGGTTGAAAAAGTCATCTTCTCTCTCTCTCTCTCTCTCTCTCTCTCTCTCTCTCTCTCTCTCTCTCTTTCTCGCACACAGACACAGACATAAGGCACGCATGAGCACATACACATTCACTTGCACTCGATCACACACACTCATAAATACAAGGAGAGAGAGAGAGAGAGAGAGAGAGAGAGAGAGAGAGAATTCAGAACTGGCAGCGCATATGACAGAAATACCATATTGTCCTAGCACCTGTTACTAAGAGCTCTACGTTTTCGTTAAACATCAAATTATCATCTGATCTGGACTTGTAAGGTAAACGTTATAGAGCACGCAAGCTCACGAAGGTTGTGGCGTAGACAGTTTTGTGTCTTCATTTAACATTCACTTCCGTAAGGTTTTAGAACCGTGTCGATTCGTATACATGAATGGGGTTTTTTTCTTTATCAGTATAACAAATCTATTGACCTTGATTTTTGTACAATGTCAAAGTTTTGTTGTTGTTGTGGTGGTGGTGGTGGTAGTGGTTCTGACATTGATTGTCTATTATTACTGATTACTCACGTACTACCGCAAGAATTAATGTTCTCAAAACTAACATACATCAAAATGTTGGCGGTTTTTTTCTCTTTTTACCCCCCTTCAACTTAGCCACTAGGTCTGACCGACTCATTAGTCACTTGAAAAAAAAAAGTCATGAAATAAGATGTTCCCAACCTTGAGGTAGGCGGCAACTGCTATTTGAAATCCATGTGTGCACAACTAGGTTGATCATGGACAGCGCGCCAGTTGGCAACATCTTTCCACTCGAGTGATTTCTGACGGGTTTGCTGTCGCGTATGCTAAAGTGTAGAACCTGACTGTGCTGGTGCATTTCTTCTGTCGTTGCTGCTGTGAAATGTATTCTGATTCCTGTTGTGGATACGTCTAGTGATAATGATGAACATTCTTCTCTTGATAAAAAAAAAAGGGATGAACGGAAATCGTTCCTTGAAATGTAACTGGACACGTCTAGTGATGATGTGAAAAGATAAAAACATTCTTTTCTTGATGGAATGGGACAAAAGGGAATCGTCCCTTTATATGTAATACTTGTATTCTTGGTACCTTGAAAAAGGGTTCCACGTGGAAATCCTTTCCTTCAATGTAAACAATCATGTAGTTAATCAAAGAAAATTTTCTACTGTAATGCATCCACTGAACTGAAACTTAGTAGATTTTATTATGGGTATTTTCCCTCAAATTTCAGTGAAATCTATTATGCGAAGAGTGACTGCTAGTGACAAACAAGAACGATGAATAATATTATGTAGGAAATAGGCCAGATAATCAAGGTAGCTATCAGTTCCCCAGGTGTCGGTAAAGCCCCGTGTCCGACCCGGATCTGACTGCCATCCGGTATCCGGGTGTGGGGTGCAGCCCGGACCCAGCCGCCATCTCTGCCCCGTGTGGTGTGGAGAGGCTGACTGAGTGGTCAGTAGACGACATGTGTTCTGTTGTGTGGGAGTCCCTGGAAGGACTCCACGAACTACTTCCGTGAGGAGCTTCATTCTACATCGGGACGACGGTGAGAGAACTTCTTCTGCTGTGTTGAAGTCCCTGGAAGGACTCCACGAATTGCTTTCATGAGCGGCTTCATTCTACATCGGGACGACGGTGAGAGAACTTCTTCTGTTGTGTGGGAGTCCCTGGAAGGACTCCGTGAACTGCTTCTTGGGTGGCTTCTGAACTGTGTGAAGACTGTGTGACTTGGGCCGGACACGGCCAAGTGCATGCACTGTTTGTGGTGACACTGCTGAGGGTGCCAGCTTGGCCTGCGCAAGAAAAGAAAAGAATTGTTTGATGTGTTTGTATAATACTAAGTGTTGTTGTGTGCCCTCGAGGATACTAGCGAGAGTTTATTGATGATCTGCTTTTGTTTATTATGTATTATGTACTTGTTTTGATTTGATGGTTCAAGCAGCAAAAAGAAAGGAAGGACCTTAACCTGCTGCCTGGCTGGCTGTGTTCGTGTGGTGTGAGTGTGTGTAGGGAAAAAAGACGTACGCGCATCCACACTTCTTCAGGTGAGAGTCAGACAGCAAAACACGCACCGCACACTGGCCGTAACAACATTGTTGTTGTACTGGAGCGAGTAGTTTGTTCATGTTCGCAGGTGGTGAAACGTCAGGCTGGAGGTCAGACTCAGTTTTTTCAGAAGGTAATACTGTGCTATTTTTAATGGCCTGTTTGTGGACTGTTTGCATTATGGCATTAATTGCTTCTTCTTCATCCTCTTCTTCTTCTTCTCCTTCAATTATTCGGCCAACACCAACCATCGACTTGCCGATGATTCTTCGACTTTAACACATTTTCTAGCCATCAACTGTTTCTGTTTTGATCGGCGTTGCACTCACAAACCGAACTGCTTTGAAAATGATATAAAATGTGGGCAAGTTGTACTTGGGGCCAAGTATGAGGTGTGGGGGAAACTGTTCAGCCCAATAAATCGCGACTCAACCTTTGTTATTGTTTCGTGCTTGTTTCCTCGCCCCCCCCCCCCTCCCCACCCCACCCCCCAACAACTTCGATCTTCGTCTCTCTGGTAACTGCCACATTGTGAGAACTACCACTGTGACCCATTATTGTCATGACAGTTTAGATTTCCGCCAGTTTAAAAACATGCTGATATTAATTGTGACATTTGCTGTACTATTATTATCTCTGGCGTCTCTTAATTAAGATTCATACAGTGATGCTCTGATATTATATTTTTGTAACTCACCTTAGGAGGTGAAGTGAAGTTGTTCAGTTATTACTTTTGTCTCATGTATTTGTGTATCTCTGTAAATATGCAGTATGGTTATGAAAACAATTACAACACACAAAATAGTGACAACATTTTATATATTTCTTTAGAAAATATTGTTCAAACAAAGTTACTTGTATTTCTTTGTGAAAAAAAAAACCTAGGGAACATGACAGGCATGTAATCTGCATCGTGACAGCTGAGAGGGTGCTTAGAGAACAGATTGAAAGCATTGTGACAGCTGAGAGGGTTCTTAGAGAACAGATTGAAAGCGCAGTGTTCGTGCATCCATCCTCTGTTGCTGAATGGCTCGCGACTCTATTTTTATTTCTTAAATTACAATGCAATGAAGACGAGTGAATGCCAGTTATTTCAAACACAATTTCATGAATGAGAAAACATTAACTTCCCACAACGTAACATTTCAAGTATAATTTCAGATAGCGTTTTCCGTCTGATTTACATACAACTGTAACATAAACGAAAAACGATGAGGCAATTCACGAGTCATTATAATATTTAAGACGTTTGTTCAGTCCAAATCAAATCAGAATGGGACTCCATCCATTTCAGAAGTGCAGATTCTTCAGCTTTTCTCCTTTTTTCTGCCCAGATATTAACTGTATACATAAGAGGGTTAAGAGCTGAGTTTAAAGGCAGCACAAATATGGCAAAGGCCACATTTACTTCTCCAGGGATGGCAATACCGGCCGATGCTAAGATACCACAGAGTCCGATAGGAAACCAGCACATGAAGTCTGTCAGTGCGATAGAAATCAATCGCCGTGCTATGGTCATGTCCTGTGGCGCTTTTGTAGTGTTGATCTTTAAAGCATTTTTCATTACTGACCAGTAGATGAATGCCTGTCCCAGAGATATAAGTAGAAACAAAACAAAGTTAAGGATAACCATTATGGCGAAAGAGTACATTTTTCCTTTGAATTCTTGCCTTGTGACTGGTAGTGGAATGCAGACACCTGTCTGGCCATAAAATTCCCAGTCTGACGTAACTGGAAGTAAAGGTACTGAGGCTAAAATGCAGCCAACCATCCAGATCAGCAGACTAACTATCGATGCTGATGTTCTGTCAAATTGTACGGAGCTAAATGGGAAGCACAGAACAATAAATCGATCAATGGTGATAAAGCAGATGATTAAAGCTGAAACCTCACTGGACAACACAGAGAGAAAACCGGCCGCTTTACAAGTCACACTGGTCTTCCACGTGTCATCATGATATAGGTATCTGCCGCGGAACAGTTCATCGGCCACTCCAATAACAGCCATATAAACACCCATAAGAAAGTCAGCAATGGTCAGGTTGGCGACAAACACGCTAAAGCCACTTGCAGAGATCATGCTTTTTGTAAACAAACGTGCCAAAAAACAGAAGATATTACCAGTCATTGACAATAATGTGATCAGCCACAAAAACCCACGGTATGTCCATGATTGCAGTAAGTCTTCACACGACAAAAGTTCGTCTCTAGGAGCAAAGCATGATGAAAGATCAAAATTCCTAGGAAGTACTTCACTACAGCAAAATTTGTAGTTATCTGTTGAAATAACCTTCAGGTATTCAAGACCATTAAAAATGTCAGATGGAAATGTTTCAACTGGACTACCGTCCATGTACAGTTCTGTCAGTTGTAATGAGAACTGAAAACCACCATAATTTATGGTATGAGTGGAAGTAAAAGTTAAATTCAGTTTTTGCAAGCGAGAAAATTGCTTCAAAGCTTTATAATAAAAAACTGATAGTGTTGTGTGTGACAGATCGAGCACTGTGAGCACTGATTGGCGTGCAACAGAAGAAGGATCAGTACACATTGACGTTATTGGATTGTTAGACAGCGACAATGACTGCATGTTTATCAAGCTAGTGAAAGAGGTCATGTTGATGTTCTGCAGTGTGTTTTCACTTAGATCAAGAATTCTCAAATTGAATAGTTGCATTATAGGCACTGTTGTAAGAAAACACTTGGCAAGAACCAGGTGAATAAGATAGACATTGCTGTTGACATCAGACAGTGTCATACCCGACCCTGTGGCATCCAAAGACCGGATCTGAGGGAAGAGATCAGCGCAGAAACCCTGACGACATGGAACGGTACTACCCTGACAGAGGCAACTTACAGGACAAGTGATATCGCAGTATAACTCATCATCCTGCATGGGGCAATGAGGCCAGCCATCACACATGTGGTCACTGTGGAGACATGTCTTTGAAAGCCTGCATTGGTAAAACCCCGGACAGGTCATGTCCTCACACCCCTCTTCGTCCTTGTGCCCTGTACAGTCATACATCCCGTTACACCGTGTGTAAACTGGTAGACAGTTGTTCAACTCACCAGGACATCGATAGTGACTGTCAGGACATGACGCATTGGAATTCATTGGCTCTGGGATAAATTGCAGGATGTTATCGAAATTCATTAGAACAGGAGATGGAAAACGTTCTTTAACGAGACGTCGATCCTTGAACTCCTGGCAATTCTGTTCCTCTGAGTTGTCCTGGCAATGGGATAGATAGTCACAAACATCTTCATAGGATATACACTGGCCATTTGTACAAGTGAAAGTGTTTGTACAGTCGGGATGCTTACAGAAGGATTCATCACTGGAATCCAGACAATCACTTGTGAAATCACATACAACCGTATATGACAGAAAAGTGAAGCCTTCATTGCATGCAAATGTGGGAGTTAAAATGGCAAGTCTGGGTGAATGAAGCACACGCAAGTCTGATTTTGGATTTGTAAAATAACAGGGAGATTCGTGCTCCTGGTTATAAACTTTATTATTGTGGATGGAACCACAAACGAGAAACGAATAACTCAAATGACCATCACTGAAAACGATCATGGAATGTTTTTCTTTTGAAACTGGGTAAATCGTGTTTGTCAACAAAATTCTTTTCGTGTGATCAGGGTTCTTCTCAGTCTCATTTGATCTAATTTCACAAATCACGCCTCTAACTGATCTAGAATGTTGAGCACAGTCTGAGGCATAAATTGCCATTTCTTGTAGTTTAAGTAAGACACAAGAAGAATCATGCTTTGGACTAAATAAGGATGAAAACTGATGAAAAAAGACGGTTCTCCCAGATAGTACACTATACCTGTACATATTATTTAGTGATTGATCCAGTGAATACATACCAGCCCAAAGACCTGTCATTTGGTCCCAGAGTCTCTGTGACGTATTGACAAGAATGCTATATGGGTCGTAAGCACATTTAGGGCAAGCTAATCTGCCCCCAAATAAACTGCAATATTCGTCACCACATACATTGCCATCTGCTGTATTTCCTTCAAATCCACGTGGCTGTCTGACAATTTTGTAACAACGGTCACACATTGCCACCAACCCCTGACAGTCCTGACTGCTGAAGGGACAGTGCTCTGTTTCATCCCGTCCATCCTCACACTCTGTCTCCAGGTTACAAGCCATGTGGTGCCCAAAGCTGGAGTAGTGCTCCACTGAACAGTTCCAGAAACCTGTGGATAGCTTCTGAGGTGCTTCGTTTCCAGGAAACAAGGTAAAGAACAGCTTGAAACACGGCATTACCCCGATGCAACTGGAGCTTGGAACTTTAACAGTGAAATGTGTGCTGTTAACAGTGTGCATAGTAGCAAGATCAGAGTCACAATCCTGTGACTTCCAGACTCTCGATGTGAACAGTACGTCGTGAAGGGCAGGAACATCGTCACATTTAATTGAATAATTAAGCAGTACAACATTTGACAAAGATGGTGCAAGTGGTGTGAAACTGATCATGACTATATGTCTCGGTGGCACAGGTACCCTCCTCAGAGGACATGGATCAGTCTCATTTCCATTTCTTCCCAATGTCATATATCCAGATGACAATGAACTCATTACGAGAATCACGTGCTTTGGTATTTGAATTTGCATTATGCTTCAGTATTGTTTAATGCCATACACAAACAAAACATGAACTAAACAATCAAGCAACCCATTAACACTAGTGATTTGCTGTAAAGAGTTGGTCAAAAACTGACTCTGTGTGTGTGTGTGTGTGTGTGTGTGTGTGGGTGCGTGCGTGCGTGCGTGCGTGCGTGCGTGCGTGCGTGCGTGTTGTGTGTGTGTGTGTGTGTGTGTGTGTGTGTGTGTGTGGTGTGTGTGTGTACAAGGATACGGCTGTCTGAGCAGGAAGACTGAGTCCAGAAGAAAGAAAAAATACAAATGTCCTTCATACTCAAGCCGATGGGACACTACACATATTTGGCAATAAACATTGTTTTAATCAGTTCTCTTCTAAATGGTAAATCGAAGACACATTCCATCTTTTCAAACAATACAAACAACCAGAAATTCAGAAAGAGTCCAGACACAAAAACCAGGCAACTATCACTGGAACAAAGCCTTATCAGAACCCAAGAGGGTTACATACGGACATTTCTCTGAATAATAATTTCACAAGCAAGGGACGTTGATGGAAGATTTTGCAGAATTACCAATGGTTGTTTAAAATGAAGATGGTGTTTGTACCAGTCTTCTTTTTTTTTCGTTCAAAAGTAAAAGAAGTGTGTTCAAATCTTGCGTCCACGTTTTAGTGTGCAGCAGTGGAAAGAATGTCCTCTAAGCTTCTCACAGCTTATTCCGTCTGCCGACTCTTCCAACTAGCGCTGTTAATGATCACTGACCAGTAGGGTCATCACTTACGCTTGTTGTTTCCAAATATTCCTGGAAACTCGTCCTGGCTCCAAAGAACATACAAAGAGCACCCTCAACCAGTGAGATGAGATGCACCGTGATGCCATCAGCAGGTATCACACTGCCCTGCTCACA
>CM065736.1:53965829-53990829 GCA_033310375.1 Conus canariensis
CACGAATCTTGGCTAGAACATGTAACATGGCACAGCAACGTTACCATTACAATGTTCTGTGGATCGAAAGGGCGGATTTGGGATTTCCCTTCCTTTTCTTTAGTATCGCAAGATTGACATTTCACACCAAAAAAAAATATTGTACAGACCTACACCGTCGTCAACGAAATTATGCAAATGATAGAAGGTGGCCCAAGGATTACGTCATGAAAACTATGCAAATGATAGAAGGTGGCCCGAGGATTAGGTCATGAAAGTTATGCAAATGATAGAAGGTGGCCCAAGGATTACGTCATAGAAGGTGGCCCGAGGATTACGTCATAGAAGGTGGCCCAAGGATTACGTCATAGAAGGTGGCCCAAGGATTACGTCATAGAAGGTGGCCCAAGGGTTACGTCATAGAAGGTGGCCCAAGGATGACGTCATGACATTTTGGTGGCGGATCCGGATCACGGACCAGATCCAAATCTGTTCAACCATGACACAGGTCTGCGCTCTCCCGGCCATTACGGTGAGTACAGAGTTCACGTGCATTGTTGCCATGCTGCACAGAAGAGAACGAAAGTGAAATGGCACTGTCAGACAGCCAGTTGCTGAGAATGTATCAAAACAGGCAAGAACTTGCATCACTACATGCGCTGGCAGTTAGTTGGTCAATTACATTCAGGTTTGACGCCCACAGACACCAGAGATAATAAGGCACATAAGGATCACCATCTCAGAAGGGTAGGTGGGAGGTGTGGGGGGGGAGAGGTGGGTAAGGGAACCTATCCCACACTGCACTAGTGCCAACAGAACGGAAACACGTTTGGATGAGCAGTGAAAAATGGCATCTGTTTGTTTCTGGCGCGGGCAGGATTGGAACTTACACAGAATTCGATGCTTGACCATGGAACCTATCCAGTATCGCTAACATTCAGTAGCAAACAAGGGCCTCTTTTTTTTATTTTTTATTAGACGTTGTTAGCTTCTCTTGTCCGGGCACGTATCCCCCTTCTCCCCCAACACACCAATCGTCTCCACACTCCTCCTCCACTCATCATCCCGTCCAATTTCGTGTAATGTCCAGTGGAGGATGGATGTTGGTAAGGCAGACCGGTGATGTCCAGGAGGTGGGGGGGGGGGGGGGGGGGGACAGCGTGAACGCTGTGCTAGGCAGAAGAACATCTCTACCCTGATGTGTGTGACTTGGAAGCTCTTGGTGTCCTTAGCTGTCTAAGTGTCAGTCGTGACACCTCGAGGACCTCTGGGTTCTTCCGCTATTATTTCAACTTTCGGCCTCGGTGATCGGCGAGGTCATGACTGTTTGTGCTGGATACATTAACACTGCTAGTATTTTGAACTGCAAACGATATATATATATATATATATATATATATACTTTTCAGAAAACCCTGTTTTAAGTCTGAAAAAGCAAAAAATGAAATAAAGTGGAAGAAACAGGCACGGGCATGTGGATTTCTTTACGTCTTATATATATATATATATATATATATATTATATATATAATGCTGAACAATTACGCACTGGGGGAAAACAAGCGTAGGCTAACAATTCTTCCGTCACTTAGGTAATGACTGGGCAAAGATTTTAACTTAACAACAACAACAACAACAACAAAAGGGGTGGGGGTGGGTGGGGGGGGGGGGGGGGTGAAGATGAAGAAAACGGGAACGTAAAATTAAGAAAGTATATCATAAATCTGAAAACCCTTCACTAGCTGCATGACGGAATTATCGTAAACCCTCTCGAAGGCAGATCTATTTATGTTGCCTGCTCCTAGGCCTTTCGTCCGCTGGATCGGAACTCATCAGGGAGACACGGCTAATTGTGTCTGTGCTCCTGGCGTCAAATAGAGACACACCACAGTCCATAATTTTATGGTGTTCTCACCACCAAAGGTTCAAAAAAGAATCCAACCACACCCCCAAAGCAGCCAGCGAAGGGTAATAAAATGAAACCAAACGAAAGTGTGGAGAGGAAAAAAGTTGCTGAGAAACCAAAAACATTATGCAAACAGTATAAAATGTAGGGGACAATCTTTGAGCCTATGCTTGAGGAGCCATTCAAGATCTCTCTCTCTCTCTCTCTCTCTCTCTCTCTCTCTCTCTCTCTCTCTCTCTCTATATATATTATATATATATATATGCGTGCGTACGTGCTGCGTGTGTGCGTGCGTACATACCTGTGTGTGCTTACTGCTTGTGGTGGTATTCGGGCCTGTTATTATTTTTTTTATATATACTATTCATACCAAATGAAAACGAAAGTGTTATACGATTTTTTGGTGTTAAAGCTAATATCTCTGTATGCCGTCTGCATGTCTCCTGTCTTTACGTACGGCTCCATCTGTCTGTCGGTCTGTCTGCGTGACTGTTTATGCGTCAGCATTATCCACCTGATTTCCTCATCTTGCCAATTTACCTTTTTTTTTTCTTCTTGCCGATAAAATAATATCACTATGAATTCTCACTATGAGTCCGATCCAGCGGACGAAAGGCCTAGGAGCAGGCAATACAAACAGATCTGCCTTCGAAGAGGAGTACGATGGTTCCCTCAGGCAGCTGGTGAAGGGTTTCTCATATTTATAATACATTCCCCCCATTATCTTCATCGCCTTTTTTTTTTTTTTTTTTTTTTAAAATTCAAATCTTTGCCAAGTCATTACTATAATGACTGAAGAATTGTTAGCCTGCACTTGTTTTCTCCCACTACTTAATTGTTCAGCATTATAATGTTTGGTCAATCAGTGGGAGATTGCATCTCTTACGAGATCCAAGTAAAGGATGTTCTGTACAATTCTTAGCCACTCACAATGCTTGGGTTATTGAACAGCAGAGCTGACCACTCAAACTGTTCCATATCTTTTGATCTCCCTTGCATCCTTGAATGGATCCTCAAGCATAGGCTCAAAGATTGTCCCCTACATTTTATACTGTTTGCATAATGCTTTTAGTTTTTCAGTAACTTTTTTCCTCTCCACACTTTCGTTTTGTTCCATTTACTACCCTTCGCTGGCTGCTTTTGGGGTGCTGTTGGATTCTTTTTTTGAACCCTTGGTGGTGAGAACACCACAGAATTATGGACTGTGGTGTGTCTCTATTTGACACCAAGAGCACAGACACAATCAGCCGTGTCTCCCTGATGAGTCCGATCCAGCGGACGAAAGGCCTAGGAGCAGGCAATACAAACAGATCTGCCTTCGAAGAGGAGTACGATGGTTCCCTCAGGCAGCTGGTGAAGGGTTTCTCATATTTATAATACATTCCCCCCATTATCTTCATCGCCTTTTTTTTTTTAAATTCAAATCTTTGCCAAGTCATTACTATAATGACTGAAGAATTGTTAGCCTGCACTTGTTTTCTCCCACTACTTAATTGTTCAGCATTATGAATTCTTATTTATGTAAAATGTGCGATGTGTGGCTCTCTCTTGCTTTTTATTGAGATCCGTGTACAAATGGTTTGAAATGTAATGCAATGTAATGTAATGTAATATCACCAACTTAACGGAAGTTTCGTTTACAATGTGACATGACGCAAAGCACACATGAATGTTGGGTTAACTCCTGCATCCTTTAATTACATGTAATATTTTACGTCTTTATTTTCTTTCCTCTGTTTGATATGCATTAAACAGGTTTTGTTGTTTCAATCTGAAAAATTCCAGGACAAGATCCCGCCCTTTTCACTGCAGGAAAATACGTTTACAGAAAATCAAGGCGACTTTCTTCTCTTCAATCGTCACTGTTACTACATGACCCTGGCTGTAACCGAGATCTCTGATCCAGGCAGTACCGTTCGTATCACGCTGACCGCTGGTCGGGTCTCTGCACACTGTGGTGAGTGATGCTGTCACAAACAGGAACAGGCACACAGCTCTCAGCGCTAGACAGGCAGATCGCCTTTGGACCACACACTGTCCTCGATTGAGGTGTTGTGTTATGCCCCTTATCTTGGGCATACCCGGTACCGCCACATAAGTGTGTCTGTCTGTCTGTCTGTCTGCCTGCCTGCCTGTCTGTCTGTCTGCCTCTCTCTCTCTCTCTCTCTCTCTCTCTCCCTCGCTCGCTCTCTTCTTCTTCTTCTTCTCTCTTTGTCTGTCTGTCTGTCCTGCCTCTCTCTCTCTCTCTCTCTCTCTCTCTCTCTCTCTCGGGGGTGAGCTGATTTCACAGCGCAGAGAAGACGTGTTTTTGGATCGCTCTCGAGTTGCGGAGGATTATTGTCTAATTACTACGTTAATTATTGGAATAATCAAGTCACTTTCAATCACACTGAACTGGTGAAAGTGTGCTGATCACAGTGATGTGAAATTTGTGACTAAAACTGTGACCATGCCTGTGAACTCTCTGTGTTTCCGTG
The DNA here is from genome assembly GCA_033310375.1 of Conus canariensis. Taxonomy (NCBI): domain Eukaryota; kingdom Metazoa; phylum Mollusca; class Gastropoda; order Neogastropoda; family Conidae; genus Conus; species Conus canariensis. Next base: position 53,970,191 of record CM065736.1, read on the forward strand.
CTGCCTGTGGCCTGTTTCTGCCCACTTACCACAGCTTCATGGCCAAGCGAATTCAGTTGGTCGTGAAAATGCGCATCAGGGTTATCACTGTGCGAAACCGAGTGGAGCTACTTCTTTTCGTGTTTGTGGCTGCCTATTTCTTGTGCTGTGGTGACGTTGAGGTGAACCCTGGCCCTGTAGATAGGGATGCGGTTCACCAACAAGGCATTAGCACAGAAAGTGACAGTGTGACCGGTAGCAGTGACACTGACAAGACTTCCGCTCGTCCCCCTTCCATCGATTGTGCAGCTGATTCGGGTTTTCTACCCGATTTCGCAAAGCAGTTACTGGAAGCAATGCGCTTACAGCGTGAACAGTCCCAGACTCTTTCTAATCATATGTCACTCATGCGGGAAGATCTCAGTTCCATCAAAACGGACATTTCGTATGTCAGAACGAAGTGTGATGACATAGGGAGGCGCTGTGACAGGCTGGAGGAAGAGAATGAGCGCTTGTCTTCGTCCGTGAAGGATACCCAAGAAGATGTTGACGAACTTTTCTGCGCCTGCAAACAGAACGAGGACAATCTTTCCACGTTGTTTTCTGAAATGGAAACTATGAAAACCGAGATAGATGGTCTGAAAGAACATTGTGATATTCTGGAAGCTTTCTCCAGAAGGGATAATTTACGCTTGTTTGGTGTGCCACAGACAGAACAATTCGAGAGCTATGACTCCTGTGCCAGACTGGTTGTTGACACACTGAACAGTGTGGAAGCACCGAAGGAATGGACTGCAGATGACATTGCACGAGCTCATCGAGTGGGCGAAAGCAGAAATGGCCAGCCAAAGCCCATGATTGTCAAATTCAGTCGGTGGAGGGACAAGATGGCAGTCATCACGAACCGGGAGTACCGAGCCAGGTTGGAGGGGCAAGGTGTGAGGGTGGCCAACGACCTCACCAGGAAGCAGACCGGCATCGTTGCGGAGGCGAAGAAGGAGGGGAAGGTCGCATTCTTCAGGCGAGGAAAGCTGATGGTGGTACCAAGGCCTGATCCCAGGACTTACGCTGAAGTAGCAGCAGCAGCAAACGACGACGCCGACGCCGGAGATACGTCAACCAACAACCCGGCCACAGAACAGCCCAAGTACAACGCATCACGTCGCAGAGGTCATGAGGGCACAGGTCACAACATCAGCGGAGGTCATCGGCGAGGTGAAGATTCTCCTCGCTCCAACAGGGAGAGTCGACGTAACAGCGCGCGAGGTGGATATGGCGGTGCACATGGTGGATACGGCAGTGCACGCTATGGATACGGTAGTGCACGCAATGGATACGGCAGTGCATGTGGTGGTGAGAGCACTGCACGTGGTGGTGAGAGCACTGCACGTGGTGGTGTCAGTAGTGCTCGTGGCAGTGTCAGTAGTGCTCGTAGTGGTGGTAGTGGTGGTGGTGGTGGTGCTTGTGGTGGTGTCAGTGGTACTCGTGATGTTAATGATAGAGCGCGTTGCGGTGACAGCAGTGCCCGTGCTGGTGGTGAGAGCAATGTGCGTAGTGGCCACAGTGACAACAGAAATGGTGGCAGTGGGTGAGCACTGTTAACCGTCCGGAGCAGACGTCTTTTTGAAAGCGGCGTATATAATTAACTGTTTTAGTTAATTATCGCGAGACTAGCTGACCAAAATGCAGCAGAATTAACAGTGCGACCGCTGCCTACCTCCACACGAAAGTTTGGAATACTTGCTTTCGCCGATTATGTGAAACCAGAGTGAGAATGAATGGCAGAAATCGGACTGGAAATGGTCGGCCACAAGCGGTATCGAAAACGTAAACAGCGTGGACGAGGTGGTGTAGAGACAGGATCCAGCTCAGCGACTAACTCTAGTGTGCAAAGTGGTGATGGTGAACAATCCAATTTTACGCCCAAGAAACCAAAGGCTATGAGCACTCCATCAGCTACTAAGGAGATTCTGTCTAAGTTTGTTTACAAACCGCAGGAGGAAAACATGGACGACAGTATTACCAGGGGAAACGACTCGCCCCTGTTGACATCTGAAGCTCCCGATGCAGTTTTCTCCCCTGTACACGAGGTTGCGCACCAGCAAGAAATTTCAAACGCGGATCTTATGCTGAAACTATGTGCCAACGGGGCGGACATTGCGAAGCTGACACAGACTGTGGAGGAGCTGAGAGCTGCACTTTTCTCGGTCCAGGCGGAGAACGATCGACTGAGAAAAGAGATCGAGGACAGCAGGAAGAGGGAACAGCAGATGTCGACCCAGCTGGCGGAAGTGCGGCATCTTGCCGAACTTGCAGACCGCCGTGCAGAGGATCTTTCTGCTTATTCCCGCAGGAACAATCTCCGCATCTTTGGGGTGAAGGAAGACGAGAACGGGGCTGAGGAAACGGGCCTACAGTGCGAGGAGAAGGTTCTCTCTCTCATCTGTGACAAACTCAAAATCAAGGTAAGGAGAGAGGACATAGAAGCTGTGCATCGGGTGGGCCCGAAACAGGAAAGGCTTAAAGCTGGAAAAAACAGTGTTCCGAAAGCCTCGGGTCGCGGAATTATTGTCAGGTTTATTTCGCGTCGTGTTCGAGACTCTGTGCTATACGCTCGTAAGAACTTGAAAGGCACAAAGATAACTATAGTGGAGGATCTGACTCCCCGAACTTACCAGTTACTTTGTGCAGTCAAAAATGAGACGTCGGTTTGTCAGCAGGCGTGGACAAAAAACGGAAAGGTGATAATGAAGTCGGTTAACGGTAGGATTATTAATGTTAAAACCCTCTCCGATGTTACACAGTTACGTTTGGCCTAGGCCAAGACTGTGTCCGATATGTCACAGGATGTCGTCTGTTTTCATGTGCGTCTGCTTTCAGTGATACGCACATGTCAATGTCGTCCGTTATTCCAGTAGATCAGTATGATTATGGATGACCTCTGTAGTGCATCTCACTGACTGATTTGAGTACAATGGAACTGGTTTCATGTTGTTGTCTTTAAGTTTGTAGAGTCTTTTGCCCGTTCATAAAATATCTTGTGTTGTTCTGTGGCTAAGTCTATGGTCGACATTGTGTAGAGTAGGGGTCAAGGCCAGACTTGACAGATAGGGTCAAGGGAGTAATCCTGTGGTTTGTATGTTGTGTGAATTCTTTTCATTACCTCATGTTTATAAAAATTTTCCTAAGCGAATAAATTAACTACAAATGGACGTCAGGTAGGCGTCGCCCTGTGTGCCTTTCTGCTCGGTTTTGTTCCCATTATTTCTCTTTGCGTTTATGATAAAACAAGTTCGTGTTTTGATCACGTGACTTGTGTACCAAAAATAGTCACCAGCGTAGCGTGACAATTCCGATGTTTTACTTTAAGGCTTTGGAGAAGAAACTTACGTTTTCTGATCATTCTAATTATACCCACTTGTACTTATTCGTGTTGGAGTAATGGCGGTGGGCCTTTGTATAACAGGTTTGTGCTTATATTGTTGTTTTCAAGTTAATGTTTTGTAATTTGTCATTCATGTTTGCCGTGTATGTGATATGTGGTGTGCTTGTGATTGAGACCGAAACTGGGTCAAATTTGTTTTTACTGTGCATCTGCAAAAAAATGATAACTGGGACAGGTCTGGGATGCTTGTTATTCCGGACAATTGTCACAAGTGTTAGCTCATATATAAGCAAATGGAAAAATGCACTTTTTTTACAGTGTGTAGTTCTGACTCTGGTTAGTTTTTTACACTCTCTTTCCCAAATTTCTAGGAAGATAATTGATCTGTTTATCCCGTTAACAAGTTTTTTGTTGTTGTCTTGTAAAACATGATGGCTCAGAATCATTCGTTTAAAATTTGCTCATTAAACTGTAATGGGCTGAATAACTCAAAAAAACGAAGAGATGTTTTTGATTTTCTTAGAAGAAAAGAGTCCCACATATATTGTCTTCAGGAGACTCACCTAAAAGAAGATTCTGAGAGCTTTATAAGAGCCAGCTGGGGTTATAATGTATGGTTGTGTGGCACAGAAACAAACAAAAATGGAGTAGCTGTGCTCTTTAATAGCAATTTTGAGTACAAGTTGCTTGATGTTATTCGAGATAGGAATGGATGTTACATTATAATGAATATTGAGTTTTTGAAAAAAATATTTACTCTAGTGAACCTATATGGGCCCAGTGGTGGTGATAACCCTGAATTCTTTGATAGAGTGTGCGAACACATTGAACGCATTGGCAACCAACACGTTATAATTAATGGAGACTGGAACTGTGCAATGAACAGGGATATAGATGCTCGAAATTACACCAGTGTCAGGAATCGTCCAAGAACTCGTGAAAAAATAAAGGATATAATGACAAAATACAATCTATTTGATGTTTACAGAGATATGTATCCAGACAAAAGAGAATATACATGGCGGAAATTCAACTCTTTTAAACAAGCAAGACTTGATTATTTCATGATCACCGAGGAAATATTGTCAGAAGTTAATGATGTTCGCATAGATCCAGGTTATAGGTCTGATCATTCTCTTGTTACATTAATTTTAAAAAAAGAACAGTTCAAACGGGACCGTCCTTTCTGGAAATTTAATAACAGTTTATTAAAAGACAAACAATACATTTCTGAAATTAAAAAAGTAATAAGCGAGGTAAAAAAACAATATGCATTACCTGTTTACAACTTGGATAACATTGACAATATAAAGAATGAGAACTTGTCATTCCAAATTGATGATCAACTTTTTTATGAAACTCTATTGCTTGAAATCAGGGGCAAAACAATCTCATACAGTTCACATAAAAAAAATATGGAATTAAAGAAAGAACAGGAGCTTGAAGCAAACATTAAAAATATTGAACGAAATCTATACGAACAAGACATTCCTAAACTAGAATATTTAAAAACGGAACTACAAGAAATCAGGGATCATAGAATCCAAGGTGTGGCAGTGCGTTCAAGGGTCCGCTGGTTGAACCAAGGCGAAAAGATTAACAAGTATTTCTGTAATCTTGAAAATCGAAATTTTGTTGATAAATCAATCCCTTTCTTAGAGAGAGAAGACGGGTCAGTCATTTCAGACCAAAATAGCATTCTTTCTGAAACTAAACATTTTTACGAAAATCTATATAGCTTTAGAGATGTGGCAGATATTAACATCTCTGATGAATTTCCGGGTGCACCAGTGTTGTCTGATACAGAGAGTGAATCAATAGAGGGTTCAATTACACTTGAAGAGGCTGCCATTGCTTTAAAAAACATGAAAAATTATAAAAGCCCTGGGCCTGATGGGTTTACCGTAGAATTCCTAAAATTTTTCTTCGTTGATATTGGTGTTTACCTTGTGCGCTCAGTTAACGAGGGATTCTCCAAAGGTCAGCTATCTATTACCCAGCGACAAGGAATAATAACATGTATTCCCAAAGATGCTAAACCAAAAAGATTCATTAAAAACTGGCGACCCATCTCCTTATTGAACACCACTTACAAAGTTGCATCTGCCTGCATAGCTAATCGCCTTAAGACTATGCTTCCATACATCATACACGAAAGTCAAAAAGGATTTCTAAAGGGAAGATATATAGGGGAGAATATTAGATTGATATATGATGTGCTTTTGTATACTGAAAAAGAAAATATTCCAGGAATGTTCCTTCTAATCGACTTTGAGAAGGCGTTTGACAGTGTGTCTTGGTCATTCCTACATAAATGTTTGAAATTCTTTAAGTTTGGACCAGACATCATTAAATGGATTAAAACATTCTACACCCAGACTTCTACTTGTATTTCTGTAAATGGTCAGTACTCCTCATGGTTCTCAATAGAGAGAGGGGTCAGACAAGGAGATCCACTCTCTCCTTATTTATATCTAATTTGTGCAGAGATCTTATCACTGATGATTCGCTCCAATGAACTTATTAAAGGAATTACAATTAATAACAAAGATATTCTCTTATCGCAATTTGCCGACGACACTAGCTTGTGTTTGGATGGTTCAGAAAGATCATTTAACGAGGCAGTATCTATCCTCATTAAATTTGCACGAATTTCTGGTTTGAAAATTAATTTTGGCAAATCCCAAGTTGTGTGGTTGGGGAGTAGAAAGAACTCTCCAATTAGATACATGAGGGATAAAAATTTTGTCTGGGATCCTGGAACTTTCAAAATTCTTGGCATTAAATTTTCCACTAACATTGATACCATTGTACGAATTAATTATGAAGAAAAACTTTTTGAGATAAGAAGGGTTCTCGCTCTTTGGAGGAAAAGAAATATCACCCCTTTTGGTAAAATTATAGTGATTAAAACTTTGGTATTTAGTAAAATTGTCCATCTATTAATTAATTTACCAGACCCTCCAGAGGATTTCATTGATGCATTAGAAAAGGAATTTTACACATTTTTATGGAATGGTAAGAGAAGCAGAATAACAAAATCTGTTGTTCAAAAACAGTACTGCGAGGGGGGACTCAGAATGTTGAATGTTAGAAATTTTATCTCTGCTATGAAAATAAGTTGGTTGAGAAGACTAATGTGTGAGTCTGATTGGAGGGAGTTTACTATTAATATGTACCCTGACCTGGGCATTATAGGTAATCTTGGAGCTGAATTTTCAAATGTTGTTATGAATGTCATTAATAACCCATTCTGGAAAGATGTTATGAAGCACTATAAGAAATTATGTTCCAGATGCTGTCCCATCTCTGTGCATGATTTTATGGTTGAATATATTCATTACAATATCAATATTTTGAGGGACAGAAGGGTTATTTTTGTACAAGAATGGAGTGATTATGGTATTTTCTTTGTGAAACAACTGTTGAATGAAAATGGCAACTGGATGACATACCAAGAATTCTTGCAAAAATATCAAGGTATTAACACCAATTTTCTCTTATATGAAGGCATTTTAAACGCAATTCGTACCTATTTTCAAAAACTCCAGATATCTTTAACTTCCAGATACAAGCCCCGAGACCCAAAAGCCTGGTTTTATATTAAAAGAGGTAACAAATCTGTTCAAAACATTCTAAATGGAAATAATGCCCTCCCAACAGCTATCCATAAATGGAATAATCTTTTTGAAAACCTTAATTGGAAAACCATCTTCTCTCATTGCTATAAGGCTTCTACAGATATGCAGCTTAGATGGTTTCAATGCAGACTTTTGCACAGATTGCTCCCAACACAGAGGTATTTATTTCTGTGTAAAATTATTGAATCCCCTATCTGTAACTTCTGTGAAGAGGATGAGCAGACCATTGATCATATGCTTTTTGACTGCATTATTGTACAGAGGTTCTGGAGAAATCTGCAAAGTCTATTAAAAAATAAATGTCAGCACTGTGACAACTTCATTATTGACAAAGAGTTGGTTTTGTTTGGTACCAAACAGCATGTGAAAATGGATAAAGCCATTGATTTTGTTCTGCTCTTTGCCAAGTTTTACATTTACAAATGCAAATTACAAAACTCCCCTCCTGACCTACATGTCTTTCTCACAGTATTAGGACACAGATTCAAACATGAAAAATATTTGGCTTTTCTTGATCATAGTATAGGACAATTTGAGGAAAATTGGTTGCCCTATTACCCTATTATACCTTAACTTCCTTTGTGATGTGTGAGCACCTATATGTATGGAAGTGTATAACTTACCTTTTCTCAGGTTGTTTACAACTGTGAGACTGGGCTGTTTTATATACTTTGGTAAAGGAATTTGAGTGCTTTACAGTGGAATGTTATCCTTCTCCTGCCCCAATGACCCATGCCACATTAGATTCACACTGCTTTCCTTACACCACTTGCTGGTGTTTATGTAGTGGTTATATACACAATGTATGTGTGTGTGTGTGTGTGTGTGTGTGTGTGTGTGTGTGTGTGTGTGTGTCTGTATTTGTATGTATGTATGTGTGTGTGTGTATGTGTGTGTGCACTCATCATAAAGGTCACTTGGTGTCATTATTAGAAAGAATGACAGGGTGAATGTCTGATGTATCAATGTCTATATTTCTTTTTGAAGTCATAAATATTGGAACTACTATACATTGCTCATTGTATCAATATAATGCCTATGTAAACTAGTGTTATAAATCAACTTTGCCCATAGGAATGATGATAACATTTACTGATTTAGTCGCTACTAGTTGCTGAATACTATTATTAACAGTATTGTTGAACCTATGCTTGATTACCAAAGTGATGTGTCCAATGTTGTTTCTGGAATAGATTCCTTTACTAACTATTACCTTTACTTTCATGGTTATTCTTTCTATTCATATGTGCATATTTGTGCTTTGTATGTGTCTTGTAAAAAAACGAAAAATTGTTCAATAAAAAAAAAAAAAGAAATGGTGGCAGTCGACACACTGGAGTAAACGTGACTCAGCTCCGTTCCAGCCAGTCCTCCCCTGTCAACAAGTATCCAGGCAAGAACCCCACCAAGCCCCGGCGATCAACACGGACTAACCCATAGGACAGGCAGGGTCATCTTGATGAACTGACTTTCCTTGTATATAATGTTGAAAATCTGTACCCTAAGTTAAGTGACATGTCATTCATGAATTATGTTTCTTCTTTTGATATTGTTTGTCTAACTGAAACTTTTGTGGATAATACCTTTGACTTTAATGGTGTTTTTCATGATCATGTCAAGTTTGTTGCCCCAGCCAGAAAACTATCTCGACATGGTCGAAATTCAGGCGGTGTTTTGCTCCTAATAAGAAAGTCATTAGATAGCTTTGTGTCGAGGGTCGAGTTAAACTGCTGTAATACTGTTGCTGTTAGAGTTGACAAATCTGTGTTCAACCAGGATAAAGATATTCTTTTACTTGGTTGTTATGTTGTTCCAGAAAATGGATCGTTGTATGACCAAATGGAAATTAAAGACGGTATTGTTATTTTGGAGGAAAGTATTCTACAGATTACAGAAAATCATGATTTTCATGTGATGATAGTTGGTGACCTTAATGCTAGAACAGCTTGTGATCAAACTAGACTCGAATCAATGTTGAATTATTCTCCCAATTCTGATTACGACGTCATGGATGAAAACATGGTGATTGGGGGGTTGAAGAGGAAATCAAAAGATGTTTGTAGCAATAATTTTGGCAAATCCTTATTAAATATGTGTTTTCAGTTAAATTGCATCATAGTCAATGGTTTATGCCCTAGTGACTCTAATGGTGAGTTCACGTATGTTTCGCCGCATGGCTGCAGTGTGATAGATTATGTAGTCATCTCAGAAGATATGTTTTTAACACAGTCTTGTGACTTATGCGTCAGCGATAAAATTGACTCATGGCACTTACCTGTGGAATTCAAATGGAAGAATGTCTGTACGGAAAGTGATAGCAATAGAGATTGTAATGATGAAAATGGTAGTACTGAAAATCACATCATATGGTCTGAAGACGATGCATTCCAGTACGAAGAAGAACAACAGTCTGTACACTTTAAACAATGCCTGCAGAATGCTTATATGGAACTCGATACAGACATTAACAATTCTATTGTAACATTTACAAGTTCACTGTGCAGCGCTGCTGCGTGCATGATCAGAAAAGTAGGGACAGGCAAAAAGAAAAGCAGCTGGTTTGATGACGAATGTGAGAGGAAAAAGAGAAAGGTAAGACAATCGTTAAGGACATTTAAACGGTTAAAGAAATATAATCATGAAAAGAAAGAAGCCTATGTTAAAGAAAGGAAAGAATATAAATATTTACTTAACAAAAAGAAAAATGATTTTGACCAAGCGAGATTAGAGAAATTGCAGCAGTCCATTAACGATCCTAAGCTGTTTTGGCAAACAATTCGATCAGTGAACAGAAAATCGGCTATTTACAACACAATCACTTCAGAACAATGGTATAAAACACTTCTTTAGTGTATTCAATGAAACAAATTGCGAGGAACAGACTGGGGAAATTGACGTCATGGAAGATACTAATGATCACACACCAGACATAATGTTTAATAGCCCTATTTCCAGGCAGGAGGTTTGCGCCAGTATAGGTAAACTCAAAGCCGGGAAAAGCGCAGGGCCAGACAAAATCGTTTCTGAAATGTTAAAACATGCTGATGCCTCAGTTGTTGATTTCCTCGTTGTTTACTTTAATAAGCTGTTTGATATGGGAGTCTTTCCTATTGAATGGTCTAAATCTATTATTGTACCTTTGCATAAGAAAGGAGACGTAAACCAGCCAGACAATTATCGTGGTATTGCCCTAACAAGTGTTGTTAGTAAAGTTTATACACATATACTAAATAAAAGAATAACGAAATGGGCAGAACAAGAAAGCAAGATTATTGAAGAGCAAGCAGGTTTTAGAGCAGGGTACAGTACTGTCGATCATATTTTCACATTGTATGCAATTGTTGAAAAGTTTTTGCAAAAAAGAACTAAACTACATGTTGCTTTTGTCGATTTTAGAAAGGCATTTGATTCAGTAAACAGAAATGTGCTTTGGGAGATTATGAGGAAAAATGGTGTAAAAGGTAAACTGTATAATGCCCTTAGAAGCATATACGACAATGTTTTGGCATGTGTGCGTGACAAGTGTAATTATTCTGATTGCTTTGAATGTCCTAGAGGTGTGAAACAAGGCTGTCTGCTGAGTCCCCAATTATTTTCTTTCTTTATAAATGAACTGGCTACCGATTTGTCAAAAAGCGGAAAACATGGTATTCAGTTAATCCCTGGTGCTACTGAAATATTTCTATTGTTATTTGCGGATGATGTTGTTCTGTTGTCTGATACAGTCATTGGACTTCAAAATCAACTGAACTGTTTAAAAAGAGAAGCTGACCGTTTGGGTTTAACTGTTAACCTTGAAAAGACAAACGTAATGATTTTTAGGAAGGGGGGACATTTAGCCTCTATGGAAAAGTGGTACTATGGGAATGAAGTGGTTAAAGTAACGAATTCTTATAAATACTTGGGCATGCTCTTTACGACAAAATTAAGTGTAAGTTCTGCTCTGTCGGAACCCTGTCGAAAAGGGAAAAAAGGAGTTATAGAAATCATAAAGTCTCTGAAAAAACTGAGATCAATAGATGCACGTTTGTTCTGGAAACTCTTTGATTCGCAAATTGAACCTATCTTAACATATGCAGCGGAAGTCTGGGGTCTAGAAAATGATTGTAGACAAATCGAAACTGTACACACCTTTGCTACAAAAAGATTCCTAAATGTCCCCCTGCATGCCTCAAACAATCTGGTGTTTGGGGAAACCGGAAGATACCCACTGTATCTTAGGACATCAATAAAGTGTATTAAATACTGGTTAAAACTCGTGTCATTGCCCATGTCAAGAATATGTAGACAGGCTTATGAAATGCTGTTAAGGCAGCATGAATCTGGTCACTTTAATTGGGCATCAAAAGTACAAAAAATTTTGACGGAAAATGGGTATGGCATAGTTTGGCTGAGTCAAGGTGTTGGGTGTGAATCTGCTTTTATTCTAGAGCTGAAAGATACGCTTATTTCCTGCTTTAAACAGAAATGGCATTCTGAGTTGGAGGATAATGATAAATATAGATGGTTTCATTCTTTCAAAAATGTCTTTGAGCCTGAAAAATATTTGTCATGTGTTACCGATAAGTGGCATAGAGACAGCTTCTCAAGATTTCGACTCCGAGTTTGTGGCCTTAAAAACTGTATTCAGTGGTTTCGAAATGACCAAACAGATATCAATTGCCCATCATGTGGAAATGGATTCGAAAATGAAACTCATGTTTTATTTTACTGTACCACTTATGATGATATCCGTAAAAAATGTGCCATACTGGAATCCTTCCCCAACATTCCCGATCAGAACAAAGTTATAAAAATCCTTTCCATTAGTAATGAAACTGTTATTAAATCTGTCGCTAAATTTATAGCACAGGCAATGAAGATAAGAAAGAGTAAGTTAGAATTAATGTGCGATAACATCTAACTTAAAAAAAAGTAACTATTCAAGATGATCCTGTATCAATTGTTGGTGTGTGTGTGGTTTGTGTGTGTGTGTTTTGTTGTGTGTGTGTGTGTGTGTGGTGTGTGTTTTGTTTTGTGTTGGTGTGTGTGTGTGTGTTGTGTGTGTGTGTGTGTGTGTGCTGTTTATGGCGCGCGCGCATTGTGTGTGCGTGTATGTTTATGCATGTGTGAAATCAGTAAATAATATTGATATGTGCATACAATTGTTCATGTTCACCCCCTTGTCTTAAAGCTGTAATGCTATGACAATAAAACATTTGTCTTGTCTTGTCTTGTCTTGTCTCTCTCTCTCTCTCTCTCTCTCTCTCTCTCTCCGCACACACACACAACACACACACACACACACACACACACACACACACACACACACACACACATAAATATATGTCTACCTCTGTCTGTCTGTCTGTCTGCCTGCTCCTGCCTGCCTGCCTGCCTGTCTGTCTGTCTGTCTGTCTGTCTGTCTGCCTCTCTCTCTCTCTCTCTCTCTCTCTTCTCTCTCTCTCTTCTTCTTCTTCTTCTTCTTCGTCTTCTTTCTCTTCTTCTTCTTCTTCTTCTTCTTCTTTCTTCTTCTCTCACCTTTGTCTGTCTGTCTGCCTGTCTATCGATCTGTCTGTCTGTCTATCTCTCTCTCTCCCCCCCCCCCCACACACACACAAATATATCTATCTATCTGTCTCCCACTTAGTCTCCTTCTGTCTGTCTGTCTGTCTGTCTGTCTGTCTGTCTCTCTCTCTCTCTCTCTCTCTCTCTCTCTCTCTCTCTCTCTCTCTCTCTCTCTCTCTCTCTCCCACAAAGATCCCCTCCGTTTAAAGACAATTTACTCTGCAATACTGATGCATTTGCCTGTTTTGCATTTATTCTCTGAGAACAGACTCACAACATTTAAAGACTTGTCTTTTTCATGTCTGTCCAACCATTATATTTTTCCCTGTGCCGCAGAAATATACCACCCTTGTAACTGTGGACGGGGCAGTCTGAGTTCTCACGCTAAAGAAACGAAAGAGCGACGGCCTTACGTGGAAACGGATTTTAATGGCTTCTAAATATATATATATATATATATATATATATATATATATATATATATATGTATAAATTCTTTTGGTGAAGTTTCTTTATCTGAATAAGCATTCGTCGAAAGAAAGCACTCATCCCACAAGCACCATGATAATGATAATGTCCAAAGGGAGATTAATACAGCTGGTTCTCACCCTCATCTCCAGTGACAAGTTTTCCGGGTTTTTTTTTTTTCTCTCAAAACAGCCTCAGCTCACGAGTCACTGATCCGATTTTGACCCAGCATACAAGCCAGACACGAAATCCCTGAGACAAAATGGCTAATATCTACATCTGCCCTCGCTCGCTGCGAGACGCGCAAAGAAACTCCACGACCCTTCGCCAGCCTCGAGAAGATGTGGCCGCCCTGCTCAAACAAACGCAGCCCAAGAGAGTGAGAATGCCGAAGATTCCGATTACCAATCAGAAGACTTAATCATTTTGGGTTCATGGGGACAAGTGTATTTGTTGAACATGTATTGGAGGGATTTTTTTTTTCTTTGGCTTCTACAGCCTTGCGCGTATCTTGTTCATATTGAAGATGACGTGGGATTCAAATAGGAAGAAACTGAATCAGATTCGAAATTGTTTAATTAAACTTCGTTTTTGCTTTTCATCTCCGCCTCAGTTACTATATTTATTAGTGTACACGCCGGGACCAGTGATTCGTACAATTCTGTTGCCTTCTTCCCAATCTCAAAGGAGAGACCTTGTCATTTTCCTGCTGTAGTTCTTGCACATAGTGTCAGGCCAGTGACGCTGGTTCCATGGCCAGTGAAATGCCCAGAACTAAATGGCCAGCAAGAGGGAAAACAGCTTGAAAGCATGCTTCTCCTTTTATCGTCCTCAGGGAAGACGGAACTAAATGGCCAGCAAGAGGGAAAACAGCTTGAAAGCATGCTTCTCCTTTTATCGTCCTCAGGGAAGACGGAACTAAATGGCCAGCAAGAGGGAAACAGCTTGAAAGCATGCTTCTCCTTTTATCGTCCTCAGGGAAGACGGAACTAAATGGCCAGCAAGAGGGAAAACAGCTTGAAAGCATGCTTCTCCTTTTATCGTCCTCAGGGAAGACGGAACTAAATGGCCAGCAAGAGGGAAACAGCTTGAAAGCATGCTTTTCTTTTTATCGTCCTCAGGGAGACGGAACTAAATGGCCAGCAAGAGGGAAAACAGCTTGAAAGCTGCTTCTCCTTTATCGTCCTCAGGAAGACGGAATAAATGGCCAGCAAGAGGGAAAACAGCTTGAAAGCATGCTTCCTCCTTTTATGTCCTAGGGAAGACGGAACTAGATGGCCAGCAAGAGGGAAACAGTTGAAGCATGCTTCTCCTTTTATCGTCGGGAAGACGTGTTGACACAGCATCTTCAACGTCCATTCAGGTGGACAGCCTGAAGTGCAATCCCCGTTCTTCACCTTTCCTCACTCTGCTCAGCGTGTAGTGGAAAACAGACGTCGGGGTACTCGGCTGTCTCCAGGTTGGTCTCAACACCGATGATACCCAGGGGCCGGTCTTATCTCCCACCGTCCCTAGGCAAGAGATCTCGAGGAAAGGGAAGCTACTCCCCGAAAGTTGACCCGAACTTTCTGCCGTCTCTTGGAAGCCAAAGATCACACCACTCGTGTGTTGTCTGGTAAGGAATGCTGTCTGAAGTGGGAGTGGGGAGAAGGGAGAATTGTTGGATTCACGTCCTCCGACAGTTGGAACTCGGGGAAACGTTATTGATGGGGAGTGTACAGCATAACTCGGACAGAGAAGAAACGACTGCACATGCAAGCGGTGTGTAAAAATCACAATGGCGTGCAAGAGTTGACCAAAATGTTGCGCACACCTTGTCATCTTTCTCGTAACCGCTTAAAAGCTGGTTTTGGTCGAACGAACGAATAAACAGCAAAAACAACAACAACAACAATAATCATAATGATAAACAGTCATTAAAAAAACAACAACAAAACAAACAAACAAAAACGCATTCACAAAACCCTTCAAAATACATCTAAAAACACACACCGGAAATTTCATTTAAAATCTTTCTTCTGCGAAATCTTAGATCAGATGAAAAATGTTAATCTCTTTCAGATTGTTGCCCACACATGCCGTTCTCTCTCTCTCTCTCTCTCTCTCTCTCTCTCTCTCTCTCTCTCTCTCCATATATATATATATATATATATAATATATATATTGTGTGTGTGTGTGTGTGTGTGTGTGTGTGTGTGTGTTAAAGATAGATAGGTAGGCAGATAGATAGAGAATCGTGAAAACGCGTGTAATAGCATGTTTATCGAAAGTACACGGGCGCAGCCTCTGTTCAGAGTAGATGAAAGAAATAATCACGCTTGCAAGATGTGATTTGTTTTGTTTTTTTTTCCGGAAAGAAAGAGTCATGTTCATTTATTTTATCCGGAAAGAAACAGTCATGTTCATATCATTTTATCCGGAAAGAAACAGTCATGTTCATTTGTTTTATCCGGAAAGAAGCAGTCATGTTCATTTATTTTATCCGGAAAGAAGCAGTCATGTTAGCAAAATGTGATTTATATCATCAATAAAACGATCAAACATCTGACTATATTTCTTCAACATTGTCATTTCTTTATTGATTTTTTTTTTTTTGGGGGGGGGGGGGGGGGGTAGAGACATGGAACAAATCTATGAGGTACAGAAGTGGAACCTTCCAGTTGATAACCATGTAATGGAAATATTTCGTCTTTTGTAAGGGTAGATAAGCTTCATTTGATCTAGGAGAGAGAGAGAGAGAGAGAGAGAGAGAGAGAGAGAGAGAGAGAGAGAGAGAGAGAGAGAGAGAATCTTTTTGTAGCAGATAAGCTTCATTTGATCTAGGAGAGAGAGAGAGAGAGAGAGAGAGAGAGAGAGAGAGAGAGAGAGAGAGAGAGAGAGAGGAGATTCAGATGCTTTTTTTTTTTTTATTGGGAATGGTCCACATAATTGATGTCTGCACTGCCAAGAAAAAGCACACACACACACACACACACACACACACACACACACACACACACACGCGCGCGCGCGCGCGCGCGCGCGCGTACGCACGCAGGCATGCACGCATGCGCGCGCACACTCAAACGCACACACAGATAGGCACTCGCGCGCGCGCGCGCGCGCGCACACACACACACACCACACACACACACACACACACAGATACACACTCGCGCGCGCGCACACACACACACACACACACACACACACACACAACACAACACACAGAGTATGTACATGTATCAAGTAACTGTTATTTATGGGAATCAGGACCATGAAGGGGAAAAAAGGAATTAGTTCACGAGTCAAACTTTTATCCAGTAGTACATTGTCGTTATAACGGCGGAGGCGCACTCATTCCCCTTGACGGGTCCGTGCCACTCTACCACCTCCATCACTGATGTGCGTTTCATTATTGTTTCCAATAGTGACATAAACGAAAAGATTTACTTTGTTTGATTTTCAATAAGATCATCAAGCTGAGAGAGAGAGAGAGAGAGAGAGAGAGAGAGAGAGAGAGAGAGAGAGAGAGAGAGAGACCTGCGCGACAGACAGACTGACTGACTGACAGACGGACAAAGAGAACAACATAAAACAAAAAGCAGACCTCAATAAAATATCTTCACGACGGACAGACTGACAGGCAGACGGACAAAGATAACAACATAAAACAAAAAGCAGACCTCAAAATCTTTTCACAAAGAGAGAGAGAGAGAGAGAGAGAGAGAGAGAGAGAGAGAGAGAGAGAGAGCGACGGACAGACAGACAGACAAAGAGAACAAAATAAAACAAAAAGCAGGAAAAAGGAAAAGAAAAAATAAAAATCAAATAAAACGAGAACAGCGTGCTGTACAAGTTTGTACGTGCGCGCCCACCATCGTGTGCATGAATTAGTATGCGTCTCTCTCTCTCTCTCTCTCTCTCTCTCTCTCTCTCTCTCTCTCTCTCCTCTCTCTCTCTCCTCTCTCTCTCGTTGATTTCAACAGATCCTCAAATGAGTGAGTGAGTTAGCGAATGGTAAAACTTAAAAGTGTTTGAACTTTTTAACGAATGGCAAAATATCATAAAGAAACAACAGAAATTACTGTAACAGATCTTCCTCTTGCTATAAGGTGAAAAAAGGCAGATATTTGTCACATTCAATATGTAATACAAATTATCGATTTTCTTGTGAATCATGAAGAGATGAAAGTTTGTGTGTGTGTGTGTGTGTGTGTGTGTGTGTGTGTGTGTGTGTGTGTGTGCGTGCGTGCGTGCGTGCGTGCGTGCGTGCGTGCGTGCGCGCACGCGAGCGCACGCGCGCGCGTGTGTGTGTGTGTCCCAAAAACATCACATTAAATCACTATCATTTTAGTTGAAATAGGGTCACATGGCACCAAAGCAATCATTTTTTTTTTCAAGATAAAATATATAATCTCAAATTCAAAACCTGTCGTCATTGAGTGGGGAATATGGACGTGAAAAAGACACCCAGAAACTAAAAGAAAAAAACGAACCATAATCATATTACAGGACACCAAAGTTTAAGTCGAAAATCAAACCTTCCAAGATCAGCCCAGGCCAGCTCATTATATCAATGACCGACACTGACCCGGACACGACCAGAGCCGTCAAGTGTATTGAACAACCTCTTCAGAAGCCCCTCCCGCTCACCACTCACTCAGTACCCCACCAACGGAGCAACTTGCTAACCCCCCCCCCCCCACACACACACACCCCTCTTCCTACTTCACCTTCCTCACCCAATCCGTGCCGCCTTCACACTCACCCCCTGCAGAGGTAAGGCTCAAGACGGAGAGAGTGGGAGGCGGGGAGGGGAAGGGGGGGTGGGTGGGGGGGAGATTGAGGGGGATAAGGAGTGAGGACAGGAGCTTAGAGGGAGAAAGTGGTAGAGGAGGGTAGGGAAAGGAGCGGGGGTCTCCTATATCATCATCACCCCCCCCCCCCCCCCCCCCCCCCCCCCCGAGTACAGCGGACCGTTGAAGCTTCTTGTCAAACAAAAGGACACGCCGAACGGATTCACTCACCCAATAGCGCTCGTAGTAAAGCGTTCGTAAAGGCTCTGAGGAAAGGAAAACAGAGTGCTTCCTTTCTACCGTCGACCTGTGCTGTTTGTTAGTCTTTGTGCAGTGAGGAATGGCTATCAAGGCTTAAAAGTCATCTTGCATCTGGACAGATTTGTGCGAATGTTTTCTTTCTTTTTTTTTCTTTTTTTCCCTTCTGTTTCTTGAGGTATGGATTTTGTACCGAAGCTCTGGACATTAAGTGACTCGTGGTTACGTTTGCACCGTCAGTAAAATGCAGGTAGGCAATACAGCATCGTTGTGCGAAAGCAGGTTTGAGATTGGTAATTGTCTTTGTGTGTGCATGTGTGTACGCGAATGCTTGCTCGCGCGCGCGCGCGCGCATGTGTGTGTGTGTGTGTGTGTGTGTGTGTGTGTTTGAAGGCGGGGGAAGATGGCAAAAGGTGGGGGAGGTTATGTCTACATAATTAAGATAGCCGTTCATATCCCAGGACAGTGTTTCCACGTGAAAAAAAAAAAAAAACATTCTAAAGAGCCTCGCACAATTTAAAGCAGAGATTATTTCAAAACCTTCACCCGCGATATAGCTTCACAATCTGTTTCTCACAATAGTATTCCAAACGGGACAGGCATAAAACATCGTGCTGCAGCACGCTTCCTTCGTGTCGACATGCTGTTCGCCAATGTAGTGAGACACAACCCTCAGAGGACATAAGAACAACTTCCTGGATTTGGACAAAACGGTCAGGCTGACGATTTATAGCAGAAAAAAAATGCGAAGTAATTATTTATATTGTAATAAGTTTTGCTGTGATTACGGGTGAAAACGTCGGGAGAAAAACGTGTATTCGTTCCTCGTGGAAGACAAGGATTTTTTTTTTTTCTCTGACATGAAGTGCTACAGTAAGATTAGGAACAGCAGAGGTGCAGACACAAACGTTTCTAAAATGTCCTAATCAGTTCTGTCTTTTTGGCCAAACAATGTGGTCATGATTTAGCTCAATTTAAAAAAAAAAAGTTATCAAGTAATCTCAGGCGGGGAGCGGAGTTCCATATGGGAGTGTCGTTGCATCTTTATTTCATGCATAGAAACCACATCGACAAATACTCCAAGAGGCAAATGTACTCCCATAAATTGTGAGGTCTAAATTCATTTTCCGTATTAGGTTGGTACAGAAGAGCCTGATTATTTCACGGACACTAAAGTATCTAACATGTTTTCAAGCCATAAATAAGCATATGTATCACAGAACAGAAAGCTTCTACCCTGGAGTGCTTATATGAGTAATATGTAATATTAAATGATGCAGTCGGTATATGATTTGATACATTGTGACATGATATACATGATACTACGGTATATGATATTATATGACAGATGATACATATGATACGATGCGATACGACACGACGATATATGATTTAATATAATAGGCCTATGACATGATATGGTATGATATTATATATGATGTGATATGATATAATATATGTTATAAGGTATGATCTGAAACGATACGATATGATGTTTCATTGTCCAGCTGTGGTTAAGATATTCATTCATAACCCCTTCTGTCAAATACTGCGGCTCATTAATTAAACTCTTACGTACATTCCATGGACATACTAGTGAGTTCTCAACATTTTCTGCCTGCACTCACACTGCCTTTGATATACGACCGAAAGAAGTGCTTGCATTGGACAGAGAGAGGTGGAGTCGAAAGTAAGTGTTCCCAAATTGAGGAAATAGGGAAAATGAACTGGTAGAAGGCAACTTCTTTCGTCGGTGCTCAAAGTTCTTTGTGCACGTACAAGTTCTTTAATAAACTGGAGACAGAGCACGGCGTTTTGTCAGAATGGCGTGGACTGAGTGTCTGGGATATTGAGTCTGTCTTGGTGGCCTTATTGTGAAGGGGAGGTGGTTGACTGTCAAAGGAATCTGTCAGGACTAAGTGCACTCACCCATTCCAGTTTTAGAATTCGTTCCATGGACAGGTTAGGCTGAAAGCGGGAAGTATAATAGACTGTACTCTGTGAGGAAATTTCTATTCCATTATGTGGAATGAAATGGATATAGGATGAATAACTCTCAGCTCACTGGTGCTCCTCACATGTGGGGCGGGGGTATAGGCTGTTGTTATTGGAACAGGGTGGGGCTCACGTCATTGGGGCTGATCTCCCCTTGATGACCCAGTGTGTATTGACAGGGACAGTGGCCCGATAACAGAAGGCTGGATACATTCAGAAACTTTCTTCAGTGGATAATAGAAAGCTGGGTACATTCAGAAACTTTCTTCAGTGGATAACAGAAGGCTGGATACATTCAGAAACTTTCTTCAGTGGATAACAGAAAGCTGGGTACATTCAGAAACTTCCTTCAGTGGATAACAGAATGCTGGATACATTCAGAAACTTTCTTCAGTGGATAACAGAAAGCTGGGTACATTCAGAAACTTTCTTCAGTGGATAATAGAAGGCTGGATACATTCAGAAACTTTCTTCAGTGGATAACAGAAAGCTGGGTACATTCAGAAACTTTCTTCAGTGGATAACAGAAGGCTGGGTACATTCAGAAACGTTCTTCAGTCGATAACAGAAAGCTGGGTACATTCAGAA
>CM065736.1:54010829-54013329 GCA_033310375.1 Conus canariensis
CTTCGGTGAGTGCATTCCAGTGTTTCTGCTAGAATGTTTATGTTTGGATTTGTTGTGAACGTGTTTTGTTTGGCTTGGACTAGTTCAGCTCAGTTGTTGTTCGGTTGCTTCGGCTTAGCTCAGCTCAGTTTATTTTCTTTTTCTTTTTTTCTAATTGGATGTGTGTGAAGTAACAGCTTTGTAGTCACAAGTAGTCACGGAGGGATGGATCATGATCTTTTCTGCTGCGTTGTAGGCCTGCGTCGTTTCAGTTTTTCCGCATCTTCTGTTTTGTGTAGACTATGACCAGACACTGTGGCGCTGAATATGAGAAATGAAGGTTACTATTGATCATCGAGAATATAATATTTTAGTTAGGGAAAAAGATGGTCGATCGTTTCCTTTATTCTGTATTATTTCAATCTCACTTTATTTCAGGCTTACTTCAGTTGTATTAAAATGTCTATTTTGCTGAAACACCAACAGTTAGATGAGCCCGATATCTTACAGGTTGGAACAGAAAAACGATTTGGGTCAACAAGGGGGAAAAGTGTTTAGATAAAGTGTTATTTTCTTTCATCGATACTGTTTTTCTTTGGATTATTTTCTTTTGACCAAACCCACAGCACTGCGTACGGTTTTGTTGTTAATGGCCCAAACACGTCCGTCGTCCTGCACACATGACCCAACCTATTCATTTCACACACACACACACACACACACACACACACACACACACACACACACACACACACACCGCGCGCGCGCGCACGCACGCACGCACGCACGCACGCACGCAAGTGAGGTGGGTATGATTCTTTGTCGATTTTTTCACCATTTGAAGTAACGATAATGATCGATGGCAATGATGATGAAGATGATGATGATGACGATGATGATGACGACGATGATGATGACGACGATGACGATGATGATAATGATGATGATGGTGATTGTGGTGCAGTGATGATGATGATGATGATGACGAAGATGATGATGATAATGATCATGATTGGTCATTGTGGTGCAGTAAAGTACTTCAGTATTGAACACTATCAGTACTTCAGTATTGAACACTATCACAGTCAGGTTTCTCTATTCAAAGCGTCACCAGCCATGCTGAAATGAACAGCGGCAACAACAACAACAACAACGACAACAACAAAACAACAACAACAACAACGACAACAACAACGACAACAAAGAGAAAGAAAAGAAAAGAAAGGACTCTCACGCAAAGTAGCGTACCCCCTCTTACGAACAACACTTGATTCGCACTTCTTGCGCACGCGCGCGCGCGCGCACGCACGCACGCACGCTCGCACTCACGCACGCACGACATAACACAACACAACACAACACAACACAACACAGCACACACAACACACAGACACACATACACACGCGCGCGCACGCGCAACACACACACACACACACACACACACACACACACACACACACACACACACACACACACACACATCAGCACAGCTAGTAGAGCCTATCCAAGTAAAGGAGGATAAAGTCTTTTTGACCCACCAATAATCGAACCGAAGCAATGGCCACGGACGTGTAAATTCCCCCGATGTGAACTGCAACGGAGCAGTCAAGAATAAACCAGATTTCCGTCGTTTCCTGAGGCACCGCCGTATTATTATTATTCAGCCACAGAACTACATTAGATGCATTTCCCCGTAATCCGCTTATTTTATTGTTCGTCTGGGGGGAGAGTTACAGCCCTTGGAGCCTTTGAAGTAGCGCTGTGTTATTGTCGTCTGCCATGATTTGGACAGGAACTTCGTGCATTCTGCACGGATTATTGAGGAGTTGTCACCGTCGTTGAAATGGAAGAACGTTGCACACAACTCGCGTCCGTTCAGCGTTAAAACATCGTAGCGTTAGGTTACTGATTATCAGGCAAGTGTTTTCTGATCAGTGACAAAATATTCACGCATTACTTAGAGACTGTGACGAGTTGACAACCTGATGTACTACTTTGTGATCGACCGGCTATAAACATCAATTATGTATTAATTATCAGCCGCCAGGTAAGTTCTTCTTCATCATTATATTACTGACATGTCGTGGGGTCAGTAGTCGATAATTAATGCTCATGTGTACGTATGTGTTTGTGAGTTATGTTATAGTCAACTTTTGTTGCAAATGTTTTTTACGTGTTGACATTAGCCTACATTGCAAAGCAGCACATAAACGAGTGGATGTGATGATGCATTAATTTCTGTCTTGCCTCCCTTCTTCCTTTTTATTTGTGCTTCAATTCGCCATGTAAATGCTTATCAAGGAATTTAGTCTCTCGAGGAAATCTAAAGTTGTTTTCTTGTGATGCCGTTGCATTTTTGTGGACAGAAAGCACCGTCAATTCAACTATAACTGAATACATTGCCATGAAATTCTTCAGACTCAAGCAGCTATAGCTAGGTCACGCGCGAACACACACACACACACACACACACACACACACACACACACACACACCCAATCTGAGTAGAACCGCATGCAG
>CM065736.1:54018329-54023329 GCA_033310375.1 Conus canariensis
GGCGGACTGCGAGGTCAAGCCAGGGTGTGGGGGTGAACGGGGAGCCGGAGTGAGCGGCGTGGGTTTAATGCCACTAGAGCAGCAGGGAAAGAAGAGAGAGGAAACAAATCTGCCAGAGAAACCGACTTGATCGGAAATACTGTATCCAGTGTATTCTCCTTCGAGCGAGGGAATAAACGGAAGTTCAAAGAATCCTGACCGAAACAAATGAAGCAATAAACTAGTTATCAGAGCGACCGAAACACGAAACATTATTACATAGAACATTGTGAACAGGCAGTAGGGACACGAGAGAAATCAACGATAAAAGTAATACCTAACGATCACGTGAATTCATTCACCTGGTCCAGGGTGTATCGCTCCGCGGACACTTATCGCAGAACAAACACGAGCGGGAACTCATTGAAGCAGGGGTACAGGGAATTGTTATCCACAGGTGAAAGGGAGAAGGGGATACACTCTTTTCACGGCTATCACTCTCTTTTAAGGTTTTTGTCTTTGATGTTGAATGAGGGTTAATAAAAACACCTCGTGCATTTGGAACGAGTTAGGGATGGATAACTCGGTTTTTAAACGCTGGTAGATTCGGAGTATGTTTTCTGGTGCTCCGAATATTAAGCTTATCGGATTAAAGGTATGTTTGTCTTTTTTATTACCTTTTTTTGTCTCTTTTTGTTTTTTTCTGCTTTTCGTATTTTCAAATCTCCTTTCTCTCCAATTTTCATTAAAATCATTCACTCATCGTTCGTGCTTTCTCGTTAGTTCTCGTTTTTCCTCGCTCTTTCAGTCGGAAAAGTGTTAACAGTAGGCGTGCAATGCTCATGTAAAATTTGATTAGGGACGTGTGATTTAATGATTTAAATGAAATAAAAGATATTAAAGAAATGCACATTGTGCAGTGAAATACGAAACGAAGTCCTTTTCTGTTAAAGTGCACAAAGTTAATTTGTTTGTGACAAAAAATCACCAAAATATGAAGAAAGGTAAGCAAAGGATATTCTGCGTGCTTACTGCAACGCAAAAATGTTTCTCTCTTTCGGAATGTAGCCATGTATATGTTGAAAATAAGAAGCTTTCATTCAAGAATACTTGAAGAAATCTTTGTTACTGAAAGACCACGGAGTGATTCGTCGGCAGAATTATTTATTACAAAAAATTGAGATCAATCCCTTTCAGATTCACTATCAAGTAAATCATTCTGCATTCAAATGTGCGTACCTTGTGCACAGATTCATGTCTTACAATATTTCATTCCTGAGTTCCGGTGCTCTCTCTCTCTCTCTCCTCTCTCTCTCTCTCTCTCTCTCTCTCTCTCTCTCTCTCTGTGTTATATATAGTCTTTGATGTCAAAGAAGCTGTCAAACAGTTCTTGGAGAATGAGGACGGAGTTATCGATCAGATATGTTGACATTGTTCCAGTGTGCGGCATTGACGCCTTTTCCGGATTATTTTGCGTACAGCTTTCATGTGGAGTAGAGATGTGTCTCCGTTTTCCCTTCCGTGCTTTTCATATCTTCCGCTTTGCCCTTCCCACTGATTTCTATCAGCATTGTTTTCTTCCATTCGTTCATTCCCCCCCCCCCCCCCCCCCCCCCTTTCTTTTTGACATTCGTTAGTTCATTCGTCACATCCATCCATCAACCCTTTTTATCATTTTATTCATGAATTAAGATCCATTCAACCATTAACCACTTTCTCTCTTTAATGTTTTTTCTTCGTCCTGTAAAGATCTAAAAGGGCCTTTTGAGATTAAAGAGGTGTTGGAAGGGTTTCGTTTTTTTTTTTCCTTCTTTTTATTAACTTTAAAATTCGTATAGGTAACAGATCATTATTATTACATCGCTTACCGGCATTTTAACCCCCACCCACCCCATCACCACCCTTCGCCGAACCCTCCCTCTCTACCATCTCACTCAGTCTGTCTCTCTGTCTCAGTCTCTGTCTGTCTGTCTTGTCTTTATCACTGTGTGTTGGTGTGTTGTGTGTGTGTGTGTGGGAGAGGGGGGGGGGGGCGTGCGTGCACGCGCGGGCATGCGTGTGTGTGTGTGTGTGTGTGTGTGGGGTGTTGGGGGGGAGGGGGGGGTGTAAAATACAGAGCTCGTACGAATGTACAGGCTGTTTTACGGATTACGATGATAACTCAGTAAGAGGGTCTTCAGTTTGTGTTGGCTTTCATTTCCCCCCTAACCAAAATTGACTTTTTTGTTTTGACATGCCGCTTCTGTAACGGATAATCTATGCATCTGTTACTTCATAATCACTACGTCTTTCACCTTCATCACGTCCTGCTGCCTCCATCCCCCTACGGAATGCGGGGAACTATTTCCTCATAAACCGTAATTTTCGCACTGCGGAAACTGTATGCCAATAATTTCCTCTTTTCTGCGACTCTCTTCGCCAGTGCCTTTTTTTTTTTTTTTTCTCGTTCTTCTTTTTGATGTTGTTCGCCATTTTTCTGCCTCTGTGGTCCATTTTCCTGTCTTTATTCTGGAAGATCTTCGCACTTTTTCACGTCTAGAATGCATAAGAAGCCAGCTAGCATTGGTTGTTATCTGACATCTGATTATTAGGACTGTACACTCCACCCAGCACAGACTCTAGCTGTGTTTACTGTCGCGTCTGTTTGCCCGCAAGGCTTGTTTTTTGTATTCTTAGTTTTTGCGGAGTTGACCCTAAACTCCGAACCGATGCTGCCTGCGGTATCAGCGATGTTTTCTTTTTCGTTGAATCCTTGTGTGTTCTGTATGCCTTGTGTCTGCATCTGTGCTAGATGATCCGGTGTTATCTGAGTGTCTTGTATCTACATCTGTGCTAGATGATCCGGTGTTGTCTGAGTGTCTTGTGTCTACATCTGTGCTAGATGATCCGGTGTTATCCGAGTGTCTTGTGTCTGCATCTGTGCTAGATGATCCGGGTTTATCCGAGTGTCTTGTGTCTGCATCTGTGCTAGATGATCTGGTGTTATCTGAGTGTCATGTATCTACATCTGTGCTAGATGATCCGGTGTTGTCTGGGTTCTTGTGCCTGCATCTGTGCTAGATGATCCGGTGTTATCTGAGTGTCTTGTGCTACATCTGTGCTAGATGATCCGGTGTTATCCGAGTGTCTTGTGTCTGCATCTGTGCTAGATGATCCGGGTTTATCCGAGTGTCTTGTGCCTACATCTGTGCTAGATGATCCGGTGTTATCCGAGTGTCTTGTGCCTACATCTGTGCTAATGATCCGGTGTTATCTGAGTGTCTTGTGCCTACATCTGTGCTAGATGATCCGGTGTTATCTGAGTGTCTTGTGTCTGCATCTGTGCTAAATGATCCGGTGTTATCTGAGTGTCTTGTGTCTGCATCTGTGCTAAATGATCCGGTGTTATCTGAGTGTCTTGTGTCTGCATCTGTGCTAAATGATCCGGTATTATGTGAGTGTCTTGTGCTTACATCTGTGCTAGGTGATCCGGTGTTATCTGAGTGTCTTGTGTCTACATCTGTGCTAGGTGATCCGGTGTTATCTGAGTGTCTTGTGTCTACATCTGTGCTAGGTGATCCGGTGTTATCTGAGTGTCTTGTGTCTGCATCTGTGCTAAATGATCCGGTGTTATCTGAGTGTCTTGTGTCTGCATCTGTGCTAAATGATCCGGTGTTATCTGAGTGTCTTGTGTCTGCATCTGTGCTAAATGATCGGTATTATGTGAGTGTCTTGTGCTTACATCTGTGCTAGGTGATCCGGTGTTATCTGAGTGTCTTGTGTCTACATCTGTGCTAGGTGATCCGGTGTTATCTGAGTGTCTTGTGTCTACATCTGTGCTAGGTGATCCGGTGTTATCTGAGTGTCTTGTGTCTGCATCTGTGCTAGGCGATCCGGTGTTTTCTGAGTGTCTTGTGTCTACATCTGTGCTAGGTGATCCGGTGTTATCTGAGTGTCTTGTGTCTACATCTGTGCTAGGTGATCCGGTGTTACCTGAGTGTCTTGTGTCTGCATCTGTGCTAGGTGATCCAGTGCCGTAAGCAGCATTAATTGTGAAGTTGTGGGTATGTAACGGTGTTACCACAGGAGCAAAAGTTGTCTCCCTTGTTTGTTATTCATTTTTGTTGATGATTATGACGATGATGAATATGATGATGATGATGATGTCAACATAAGAGCAAAAAGTGTCCTCCTCGTTTCTTGTTTGATATTCATGATGATGCTGATGATGATAATGATGATGATGACTGTCAGTTTGAACTGCATTTTGACACCACTGCATGTCGATGGCTGTGACGTTGTTGGTAACCCTCGATTCCATGGTCGCCGAAGTACTACAGGTTAATGAGGACGATGACGTCATCGCAGAAAGCAGCTACACAGATGATGAAGACCTGAATTTAAGAGTATACAAGCTATAGAAGAGCGTCATGACTGTATCCACACAATTTTCACATGCAGAAAGCAACAGCTTTTATCAATAAAACCGTGATCATGACTACTTTCGCCGAAGAAATTATTTCTCGTGTGCAGCAGTCATTTCCAAGTGCAGACTAGACAACTAACTAATCATCACACAAAAACGTCTCTTTTTATATAATGATACTCATCTTTTGCATAAAACGGTAATTTTTCACCCTGTGATCAGATACTTTCGCATAATTACTAGCTACTGAAAAGAGTTACTGTCACATAAATATATCTGATTTTAACGGGAAAAGTTTTGTTTCCAACGCGAAAACAGTTACTTCAGGCGATAATTGCCTGGGTTTTTTTGTGATGATTTGGTACTGAAAAGAGTTATTTTCACACGAAAACAGCAGATTATAACAGGAGGAAAGTTATTTCAGGTGAAAAGACTAATTATCACGTAAAAGCTGTTATTTTTTTTACACAACAGCACTTACTTTGACGTTACAGTTACCAGTTTTCATGTGCATTTTCCATGTAAAAACAGCTACCAAGGGAAAGCAATAATCATTGCGTGAAAACCACTAATTATCGTGGGAAAATAACTATTTTCTCATGATACATCATTTTTA
>CM065736.1:54030829-54042719 GCA_033310375.1 Conus canariensis
TATAAAACTACCGTCAAAAAAGAACTGAGAACCTGCAGGGTTCTTATTCATTCTTGTTAGTTTGTTTGTTGTTTAATTTGTTTGTCAGCAAAGCTATGTAGAAATTACTGACCGATTTTGCCCAAATTGTGTAGAAAGTCGAAACATGGACTAAAGACAAGGTGATACATCTTTGTTGCAAATCCGGATGAAGCTGTGAATTCAGGATCCGAACATCAAGATTAAAAAAAAAAAAAAAGAATGTTTCTACAAAATATGTCTATCAATTAATGTTGAGAATTAATAACGATCTATGAAGTGATATATTTTGGTGGAATGTTAAAACTTGTTAGTGGTTTAAATGTCCATCTTTCCTAATTTTTCCGTATCTTATTGAAAAAAAGAGTACTCGGGAAGTGACTCTTTCAGTCTATACCTACTATTACTTCCCTTGGGAGCACTCAAAGGATGCCGGGTCCGTTCGATTTTACCAGAGCTCTGCGTTCTCTTCAAGATGTATTGTTGTTGTTTACTGTATGGTAAAGGCCCTAAAATGACCACTGGTCGGCTGAGCTACATATTACAATACGTCCCCGGTCTGACATCTACAGGTTCAATACATCCCACCCTAGTTCTGACCCTACTTCTAACTCTAATCCTACTTCTAAACCTAACCCTACTTCTAACCCTTCTATCACTTCTAACCCTAACCCTACTTCTAACTCTAACCCTACTTCTAACCCTTCTATCACTTATAACCCATGCTTTAACCTTGGAAGTATTGAACCTGTGGCGTATGAAGCCTCCTACCTTAACGCTAACCCTGACCCTCCTTAGAAACCTACTTCTAATCATAAGTCGACTTGTACATTTAACGCGACTTCTAAGCCTAATCCGAATTCAAACCTGCTTTTTAAACGTAAACCTACTTCTAACTGTAACCCTTAACTAGAACGTATTGAACCTGGGATTCGTCGACGCGACCCTATGTAATAAAACTAAACTTGAAATGTGACGCATGGAATCTTGTTTTAGTGTTCGAGGAGTTAAGAATGCACTGCCCACGCTGGTAATTCTGTGGCTACTTTGGCGTGAATTCATATTGTTTCTAGCTTAGCCGGTCACGAAGGGCCATACCACGACTGTCACCTCGTCAAGCTTCAGTCCTCCCTTAAAGTTTGGCTCTCACTCCAGGCAACGGAACGTTTGATGCTGTCGTTGAGCAAAGGCACGTTCGCTGCGAGCGCTTAAAGCGTTCTGCGGCCGCTCTGTTTGCAGAAGGAAACAAGATGGCGTCGGCAGTAGTCGAATCGAATTCCGTTTTTTCCTGTTCATGTTGTGCTTGTATTTAGGATTTCATTTCTGTGGTATTTGTTCAGCTACACTAAAACCGCCATCTAACTTATTATTTTAAGAACTGTTTCGATCATATTCATTGTCTTAGGTCATTCAATAAGGGGGGAAAAGTGTTGCTGATCGTAAGTACAAAAGTTATCTCTCTTTTGAAAGTGTTTTGCCACGAGAGATGTTTCTCAGACAAGAACAGCTTTCTTGTCAAACTTTAGCAAAGCATTTTTCCAGGGTATCCTACGGTTGGTACTTGGGGCACCACGATTTGAAGTCTGGTGAAACAA
The DNA here is from genome assembly GCA_033310375.1 of Conus canariensis. Taxonomy (NCBI): domain Eukaryota; kingdom Metazoa; phylum Mollusca; class Gastropoda; order Neogastropoda; family Conidae; genus Conus; species Conus canariensis. The sequence continues at coordinate 54,032,443 of CM065736.1, forward strand.
AAAACAAAACAAAAAACAACAAAAAAGAAAAGAAAAGGGGAAAAAAAAGGAAAAGAAACACAAAGCTCCGCCTCGTGCAGGGTTCGAATCTGACCGGCCCGATCGCAGATCTCTCATTTAGTTCCATTCAGGTTTTAAAGGCGATATTGGCAGACAGGGACAGTCATGGTGATGCATATGTAGAACAGATTTCCTGTCTGACCTCTAACCCTTTCAGACAACATCGCTCTTGTTGTATGGAAGATGAAATGCATTTCATTCAGAGAGAAGGTGAAAACCATACTAGGTAACTTGATCTTGTTTGTCATTCCCTATCTCCTGTTCAGAATGTTAACACATGTGTTACACGATTCCCGAAATTCAGCAAAATTTCCCCTGGTACTGAGCAGGATCTTCGTTCGCAACAGCCGCCGTGGCGCAGTGGTCAATATCGCGAATGTGGGCTAGGAGGTCGTAGGTTCGATTCCCATCAGCGACTTTGATTTGTGGGATTGTTCTGCCCCTGGGAGTTGATATCCAGAGTTTAGTTTGCAACGGGGTCAGCTGGGAAGACTGGTACAACACGCTCGATCTTTATCCACTTAATGGATGCGTCTTTGAAAGCGTAGCTCCAGTTTCCTGGCGAACTCTGCAGGTGTCGTCGTTGTCCTCGTCGTCGTCGTCGTCGTCGTCGTCGTCGTCGTCGTCGTCGTCGTCGTCGTCGTTGTTGTTGTTGTCGTCGTACCCTAGCTAAAAGACTCCAGGGATCATCCGAACAGCCGAAGTACTTGAACACTATGGTACAAATGCATCAGCTGGGGACGAGAACATAACGTGTGTGACCGTTTTTGACTACCCCCTTCCCCCCCCCCCACGTGGGCAGCCACACTCCAGCTTCGGGGGATTTTGGAGACTGATAATGTTATGGTGTCTATGTTAACCTGGTGAACCCAGGCTTAGTTAACGCCGGGATTTGTTATGAAAGTAAACGTGTATTGACCGCAGTAGGGGGCTTAGTAGGTGGTGTCTTGCGTATGCTGGATCGGAGCAGCCACCACTACACACCACCAAAGTGAGTCGGTAGCAGTGAAGGGTCTCCTCTGCTAGGTTGCCTCGTAATACTGACTGCTCCCTGTGGATTGCTGGTGCCCAGGCCACGGCGGGGGCAGCCACCTGCTCGTTGGCAAGACCGCTGAACTGGATCCTGTGGTGTGGTCATGCCATTTGTTCCTTACCTGCTTATCTGTTTATAGCTTCTGTTTCAAAATGTTTCAGACATTAGTTTGTTTTTGTTTGTTTAGAATTTGTTCACTCGTGTTGTTTATTCCTCTTAGACCGTCTCTCTTTCAACCCCGACCCTTTTACGTGCATAGGCAGGGGAAGAGAGAGGGGGTAGGACCTCCTTATTTGTGATGCGGTCATGAGATGCCCAGAACGTTACCACAATGAAGTGAAAACGTAAGAGTTATGTCTACCTGTTTCAGCAGACTCTTTATAAGCAGCGGACTTGATTTTCTTTGTTTTTTTTTTTTTTTTTTTTTTTTACCACAGAGGGAATCGTTCATCTATTCTTCTTTTACATTCAAATGTGAGTGATTCATGATCATTGAATTAGCCCCCACCGGGGTCTGCCCTGGGGGACCTGGGTGGGGTGTCTTATTTTTAGTTCTCAGGGTCACCCTCTTGTGCCCCTTGAGGGTGGGACTTTGTTTTAAGTGGGCTTTCTTTTTCTCTGTTTTTTGTGTTTTTTCTGCCTACCCATGGTTCTTTCACCTGCATTTCTCTTTCAGCATTCTCCTTATTAATCTGCAGTTTTCTGTTTTGTCTATCTTCTGCCTTTACGGATCTTTACCCTATTCTTTTCCTTTTTTCACAAGTCTTCTGTAGCACTTTCTATTTTCTCTGTGGCCTCTTGGTCCACCGTGTTGACCGTGCGGTGCGGCCCGTGTCGGGGGAGAATGGTGTCCTGGTGGTTGAGAGGGACTCGGAGTAGGATCCGTGCCCCTCAACACGCCACTTTGGCCCGGACTTCCCCTAGACGGGGGGCAGCATGGGGCCCAATGCTGTCAACCGGTCGCCTTCACAGTGTGGGCATGGCATGGGTCAAACCGTGTGCCACGTTGCTTGTCCTGGAAGCCAGGTGAGTGGCCTCCTGTCCGTTCCCGGCAGTTGGTCATGAGCCTGGTGGATGGGGTGGAGCGCATGCCACGCGGTGTATACCTGCACTATAACCCTGGTGTTTCCCTTTGCTGGAGGACCGCTTAGGGGCATCGCCCTTGTGGGCACTCGATGGCGGGTGGGGAGTAGGGGAGGTGAAGTTTTTTCCTTTCATTATGACATCTAAACAATTACCCCCTAACAAAAAGAGAAGAAATGATGATGGACATGGCACGCTTATGGACGAGACTATGAATAGAGATTCAGATTCAGATAATGAGATAAGAGAAGTGGCAAAGAGAAAGGGTATCCAAAACACATGGCCAAGCTTCCTTTTAGTGGAAGCAAAAGATCCGAAAGAATCCATTGCTCGGATTTCTCCGTTCGCTGTTTGCAAGTGGTTCGAGGGAGTTTCGTCCACAGGATTTAAAATGATCAAAAGACTCCGATCTGGTAGTTACCTTGTTAACTGTGCTACGGAAGCGGCGTCTCGGTTGCTGCTGAAAAGGGATGGTTCTCAACTCATGCAGATCACAGTTAAGGTTTCCATTCACCCCTTTCTCAACTACTCGAAAGGGGTAATCAGATGTGTTGACTTGGCTGGAGTTGCTGAATCAGAAATTCGGACTGAGATGGAAAGTCAGGGTGTTCTGCAGGTCCATAGAGTTAAAATCTCTAAAGGAAGTGACTTAATCGAAACCAACACACTATTCTTGACTTTTGCTATGCCATCTCCCCCAGAGTTTGTCAAAGTGGGTTATGTCCGAGTGAAAGTTACGCCTTTTGTACCATCTCCTTTGCGGTGTTTCAAGTGCCAACGCTTTGGGCATTCCAGCCGAGCTTGTCGGGGTCAGGAGATCTGTCGTGACTGTGGACAGAAGAAGCATGATGAATCTTGTATAAATGCTGTATACTGTGTCAATTGTAAGGGTGATCATCCAGCAAATTCAAAAAGTTGTCCAGTGTGGAAAAAGGAATGCGAGATTCAGAAAGTAAAGATTGAGAGGAAATGTTCCTTTCTTGAGGCTAGAAGGCTAGTGGAGGCCAGGACTCCTTCGGCTGCGACTTATGCACAGAAGGTGGTTAACGATTCTGCGAACCGGTCATCGGGTGATGATCTGGGAGCAGCTCTATTCACTGCTCTGGAGAAGAAATTGACAGAATTGTTGTCATCGGTTTTGGATCGGCTTACTATACTTGAACAATCAGTTGAGGTTTTGTCTCAGAAATGCAATAGTGTTCCGTCCAGCAGTGTACAACAGGCTTCAGTCCCTGCTGGTGAGGGAAGAAGTGTTTCAGTTGCACAAAGTGCTGTGGATCAGAGGTCAGGGGTGAAGGATCGGAGGAAAGAGATGTCCCCTCGCTCACAGGCCAATAACAGCAGTACGAGACAGGCACGCAGTGAGGAGCGTCCTTTTCGGACTCCAGACCCTCCTAGGGGAAAATCTCGAAGTCAGGTATTTGGTGCAGCAGGTTTCAGTCCAGTAAGAGCAAATTCCAAGCATGGCAACAAACAACTTAGAAATTTATCAGGAGCATCGGCTTCTGACCTTGTCTTGAAGAACCGTTTTAGTTCTTTGGTGGACAGTGAAGTTTCTGGAGAAGAGGGCTGATAGATATTCTTTTAACAACCTAACATGGACATACTCCAGTGGAACATAAGGGGAGTTAAAGCAAATTGTCGGGACCTTGAGCTATTATTGACAGAGTATAGATCTTCGGTAATTGCTCTTCAGGAAACCCTTTTAACTGCAAGTAAGAAGCATGAGATTCCTGGTTTCTCCTGCTTACTCAAGCCAGCTTCTGCAGACTTTTCAAGGAGAGGCGTTTCTCTTTATATTCATAATTCGGTACTACATACAGAAATTCCACTTCAGACGGATCTGGAGGCAGTGGCAGCTCGTATCTCGTTAAACAAGGTCGTTACGATATGTTGTTTGTATCTGTCTCCATCTTCTGTGATTTCGAAGAGTCAGTTGGATGGTTTAATTTCTCAGCTCCCTCGCCCATTTCTTTTATTGGGTGACTTGAATGGCCATTCTCCACAGTGGGGAAGTAACTGCACCAATTCTCAAGGGAAAGTTCTTGAGGATTTTATATCGGATCATGATCTCTGTCTTCTGAATTCAGGCTCACCGACCTTTTGTTCTCCTTCTGGTTCTTTGACTCACTTGGATTTGTCCATTTCCGACCCTTCCTTATTTTTGGACTTAGAGTGGCAGGTTCATTCGGACCTAAGCGGGAGTGATCACTTTCCGATTTTTATTTATTTTACAAAGCAAATGCAGGAGTCCCCTCGGGAAACATGGAAGTTTCGCTCTGCAGATTGGAGTCTTTATCAGCAACAGATTTTAAGTAGACTGCCTATGAATCTGTTGCGGAGTTATGATGATCCTGTTTTGCAGTTCACTAAAGTGATTGTAGAGAGTGCTAAGGAAGCTATTCCCAAGTCCCGTGATAAACCAAATGATGTTAAGACCCCTTGGTATGATAAAGAGTGCAAAACTTTGAAGGGTAAGAGAAAAGGTGCTCAAAGACTTTTTGCTAGGTTTCCTATGGTGGGGAACAAAGTTAAACATCAGGCGTGTAGGGCTAAGTGTCGGTATACTTTTAAAACTAAGAAGAAAGAATCTTGGAAAAATTTTTGTTCAAATCTGTCCTTTAAGGTCAATTCAAGGAAAGTCTGGAAACTAATCCGTAAGATTAAGGGAAAGTCGGTTACATCAGTTATAAAATGTTTGCAAGTAAATGGATCGATTATTACTAATAAAAAGGAGGTTGCTAACTTGTTAGCTGTTACTATCCATCAAAATTCGTCAGCTGATCATTATTGCAAGGAATTCCAGCGTATCAAAAGATCAGCAGAGTCAAAATCTTGTTCCTTCGTGCCAGATAGTTCTGAGGATTACAACTGCGTTTTCAGCATGGATGAGTTAAAGGACGCCATTTTGAAAGCCAACAACTCAGCTCCTGGACCAGATGACATTCATTATCAATTTATTCAACATTTGCCAGCTGAGGGTTTAAAGGTGTTGTTGTCTCTGTTTAATCATGTTTGGTGTTCAGGGTATTTTCCACCTTCTTGGAGAGAGGCGGTTGTTATCCCTATTCCTAAACCAGGGAAAGATCATTCGGACCCTAACAACTATCGTCCTATAGCTCTCACTAGTTGCTTATGTAAAACTATGGAGAGAATGGTATATTCTCGATTGTTATGGCAGTTAGAATGTCTGGGGGCCTTAGATGTTTCCCAGTGTGGATTTCGGAACAACCGCAGTACTACTGATCACCTGGTTCGATATGAGTCTTTTATCAGGAATGCTTTGATTAATGGAGAACATGTAGTTTCTATTCTTTTTGATTTAGAAAAAGCTTATGACACAACATGGAGGCATGGAATTCTCCAGGATTTGAAGGCACTTGATTTCAAAGGTAATTTACCAATGTTTATTGCTAATTTTTTGTCTAACAGGCATTTCAGTGTTAGGCTTCATTCGACCTTTTCGGATCCTTTTGAGCAGGAGATGGGTGTCCCTCAGGGTAGCATCCTTTCTCCACTTCTGTTCAATCTCAAGATTAATAACATTGTCCAGTCAGTAAATTCTGGAATTGATAAGTCATTATTTGTTGATGACTTCTCCATCTCTGCCAAGGGGAAAACTTTGGCTGCAGCTGAGCGTCAACTTCAGTTGTGTGTTAATCGTGTTCAGCAGTGGGTTACTGAAAATGGATTTAAGTTTTCAGCTACTAAGACAGAGTGTGTTCATTTCCATAGGAAAAGATCTCAGGTCTTAGAACCAGCTATCAGTCTCAATGGTCAAGTAATTAAAGTTTCCAAACAAGTGAAATTTTTGGGGGTTATTTTTGATAATAAGCTTTCTTTTTTGCCTCACATTAAGTACATTAAACAATCTTGCCAGTCAGGTTTGAATGTTTTGAAGGTTATTAGTCACACTGATTGGGGTGCAGACAAGCGAACTTTGTTGCGATTGTATCGGGCTTTGGTGAGACCAAAGCTAGATTATGGGTGTGTGGTATATGGTTCTGCAAGAAAATCTTACTTCAAAGCTCTTGATCCAATTCATCATCAAGGACTGCGGATTGCTCTGGGAGCATTTCGCACATCTCCAAAAGAGAGTTTGTATGCTGAATCTGGTGAACCCCCTCTGGAGCTAAGGAGGTTGTGTCTTTCCATGAATTACTATCTGAAACTGAGGGCTAATCCAGAAAACCCTGCCTATGATATTGTCATGAACCCGCCTTTTAGAGCCAAATATGATCTAAAGCCAAATGAGATTCCTCCACTGGGTATTCGTATTTTGCCCCACTTCGGGGCAGCTGGCATTGACCTTGATGCTGTTGATGACGGTCCATTACAGACTGATGTACCTCCCTGGAAAGTCGCCAATCCAGAGATTAATTTATATTTAACTCAATTTCGAAAGGAGGTCACCTCGAGTGCTGCATATAAACAACTTTATCTTGGGCAATGTGAACTTTATCAAGATTTTATCAAGATTTTTACAGATGGTTCTAAAAAAGGTGAGAGGGCTGCAGCTGCCATTGTGTGTGATAACAATTTTCAGGAGCCTACTTTGTTAAGATTGCGGGATTGGTCGTCTGTTTATACTGCTGAACTAAAGGCTTTAAATCTGGCCCTCAGTGCAGTGTCCAGGTCAGATCAGAATGATTTCCTTATTTTATCGGATTCATTGTCGGCATTGTCGGCTCTATCGACAAGAGAAGTTTCACATCCAGTTTTGGCTGATATTCATGATCTTCATACTCAGCTTGTCTCTTCGGGTAAGCATATAGTTTTCTTGTGGGTCCCCAGCCACATGGGAATCTATGGTAACTCAGTGGTGGACAAAGCAGCCAAACAAGCTCTCGGTGCAAGTCTTTCCAGGAGGCCTATGCAGTTTGTTCCTCACTCTGATCTACGTCATAAATCTAGTTTGTATTGTCGTGAACTGTGGCAGAGTGAATGGTGTAATCAAATTCATAATAAATTGTTTAAAATTTGCCCAGATTTAACTATTCCTTTCCCATCAGTGGTATGTAACCGTAAAGAGGAATCGGTTTTGTCACGGTTACATATTGGGCACAGCTATATAACGCACAGTTGGATACTCAGAGGGGAAGACCCCCCATTGTGTGTTGCGTGTGACAGCTTGTTCAGTGTTAATCATTTTTTGACAGAATGTGCTGATTTGATGTGTATCAGAGAGAAGTTCTTTTCCACCAGTGATTTATCAGTTCTTTTTCGTGAGATTTCAGTAGATCTTATTTTTTCTTTTTTGAAAGAGGTAAACTTATTTTATAAAATATAGTGTTTTAATTATGTATACAGGTGTCGTCGGAGTTGAACAGATAATTGTGCTTTTGTCCTCATAAATTTTAAGCTATGTGTTAATACTAGTGTGGGTATTTGTATTTAGAGACTTAGATATGATAGCTGAGGTCCTGATTTGGCTCCTAGTAGTCCGCTGGACCCTATAAACACCAACTAACTAACTAACTAACTATCATTGAATTACATCCGTAGAGCGCAGACCAGGCCACCTGTCTCACACAACAAGACGGATGCCAGAAGAACCACAGCACGTGAAGACGAGCGCCGACCATGGTATTTTTGTACTTGGCGTCAGCGGGACTGGAACCTGGAACATCTGCCCGCAAAGTCAGCGCTGCACCAGTGAGCTGACGGACCACAGCCACACAGACCCACAGCTGACCAGCTCTCTCACTGCCCCTCTTGATCTGGCTTGTCCGGTGGTTTGGGTCTTGTTCATTTCGCCTTGTTTTAAGGGAGTGGTCAGAGTTGACAGGTGCCAGAAAAGAGGACAGCGCGCAGATTTCAACCCAACACAGTGGCATAGTTGTCAGTCGTACACATAATCGGTATACACTGTTAACCGGCAAAAAGAAAGGAAAAACATCAATAGTAATGATGATAATAACAACAACAACAATAATTATAACAACAACGATAACATCATCAACAACAATAATAATAATGCTAATAATAATAATGCTAATAATAATAATAATAATAACAATAATAATAGTAACAGTAATAACAATAATAAGAAGAAGAACAATGATGATGTTGGTTATGATGAAAATAATGACAATGATGATGATAATAATAATAATAATAATAATAATAATAATAATAATCGCAAACGTCAAAGAACCATGGTGCCTATGATGTCTGTATTCTAACATATCATGCCACATGTAGACTTGTCCGATGTTTGTCGGGTAGTACCGAGAAATAGATCGACAGAAGGTCGCAGCTTTGTTCCAACAATGAAATAATCCCACAGTCTGCCCAAACACAGCTGTACAACTATCCAGGGGCAGAAGCACTGCTGTGGGAGGCATAAGCTCTCACTTCACCGCCAGTTTACGTCACCAATAATAACTTCTGGACGTTGGTGACGACTGTATATAATGACCGAGCGCTACTGCTGTTTAGGAGACTTTGAGTGGCAGCCATAAGTATGGTGTGTACATTTTCTCTTGTGTGGATTTAGGCCAGTGTTCAAGTCGTTTTGGGCCTCACGAGGACATACTTGACTGAAACAGAGAGTGAGAGAGAGAGAGAGAGGGGGGGGGAAGAGAGAGAGAGGGGGGGAGGGAAGAGAGAGAGAGAAGAGAGGGAGAGAGAGAGAGAGAGAGAGAGAGAGAGAGAGAGAGAGAGGGAGAGAGCGAGCGAGCGAGCGAGAGACAGGACAGGCACGTATATTGAATGGAGATGTGTGTGTGTGTGTGTGTGTGTGTGTGTGTGTGTGTGTGTGTGTGTGTGTGTGTGTGTGTGTGAAAGTCTGCTCATGTTTGGAAATATCAGACTTTTGAAAGAAAATTGAGAAACAGAAACGCGTGTGTTCTGAGTTGATGCGCTTTTTTTTTCATTTAAAGTCTGCTCATACTTGGTGAAATTACACTGTTGGGAAAAAAAACCCCACGAGAACACAGAAAGGATCAAGAGGAATGGGAAGAGGACACATGACGAAAAGTGAATGTCATCGTGGCCGGAGCTGGTGGTTATTTTCTTTTTCAACCATACACAAAACTGCTCGACTGAAATTCACATATAACATATCAATATTTCCACGTTTAATAGTGTTATGATCAATAGACGATCGAAGTTGATTGATCCAGATTCCAGTTGACCTATTCATTTAGAAAATGGGGTCTTTTTTTAAATCTAAAATTTCCATTTCATCATTAATAATGTTATCATTCAGTCGTACAGTAATAGAGAACTGATTACTCCCGGTTTTTCTTCTGCCTAGATCAGCACGCATTCATCTCTAAATCAGGAGATACTTGAATCAAATCAACAGAGGCTGGTTAACGGATAGAAACAGTTGGTATTCAAATAATACTGCTAGAACATAATTAAACTAATATGGAACCAACAGTGTTTTCAACTGAACGATTGCATGTTTTGACAGAACAATCCGATCCCCAACTTGGAGTAGGCGCATTGCGATCGCCTTACACTATCAACTCTCTGTTTGACATAGAGAGTGTTTGATCCCGTCTGAATTTTTGTTTTTAATTGGGACCGTGTGGGTAACAGACAGAAAAATATATTCAAATTAATTTCCCTATTTAAATTGATGCAAGCTGGTATATCAAAATCAATGGTATCACAGGAAATAACACAGGGATTAAAGGACGAATAATTCCTGTCTGCATCGTTGTGTGTGTGTGTGTGTGTGTGTGTGTGTGTGTGTGTGTGTGTGTGTGTGTGTGTGTGTGTGAACCGTCACAGCACAGTTCTCACAAGTGTATGGAGGTGAATGACTTTTTGTGTTTTGTAAATGTGGCTTTGGATGCTTGTATGCCTCGGCGTTCGGACTGTAAAGCAAGAATGCTGTAATTCCTAAAAATATATGTGGTTCTCAAGATCTTAATCATTTTGTTTTTCAAAACTACAGTTTGACTGGAAAATTAAAAAAACTAAAGTCTTGAAACGGATTTATATCAAATGGTCTCCAGTTTGTGTTTAACGTGCAAAACGTCACCAGACCACATTTTGATGTCTATAGGCATGCCACTGGTTTTGATAGCACTGCCAGGAAACAACAGCTTGTGAATGTCTGTACTGCTTGTCAGGAGCTCTATAG
>CM065736.1:54042819-54045319 GCA_033310375.1 Conus canariensis
AGTGTCATTACTCCTAGTCAGGGGCTCTTAAGTGTCTCTACTGCTTGCCAGAGACTCTTAGGTATCTGTGCCGCTTGTCAGGGGCTTTTTAGTGTGAGAACCGCTTGTCAGAGGCTCTTGAAAATATTTCCCACCCGTTATACCATCCACGCTGGTCACATCGTGCATCCCAGTCATGCTTACCCGCTTAACAGATCCCCTGCTCCCAGAACAAATACCAGCGTCTCTTTGAAAATGCTGCTGCTTCTGTAGGAACGATGAATGGCATCTTTCATGAATCTCTTGTTCTGAACATACAGGTTTTCGCGTGAAATAATCGATACTTCATTTGGAGGTAGCTCAGAAGATGGGAGTGCGCCGCTCAACACACGTCCCTCCTTCCTTAGGGAACCTAGCATTTGACTGGTGCTTTACTGCACACAACGAGTTTAGCTTTGGGTAGCCGGTTGCTGACATTAGACGTTACCTTTCAAGCGGTGTCCGGATCTACGCCTTTGATGTTAAATGCACTGTGCAGGCCAACACAATCAAACCGGTCGTCAGCTTTAAGTTTTTCAATTTTTTTGTAATATATTCCGCAATCCTGAATGCATCGTACCACTGCGCACACCTACACAATAAACCTGGCAGTCAGCTTTAAGTTTTGCATTGTGCGATCCTGAACGCATTCCCACATCAAACCCGAAGGCCATAGGAAGCACCCAAACGCCTCCCGTTGTTCTTTAACACAGTGGAATCATGGAGCAAAAGAGCTGCAGGTAGAAAGAGCAGGCAGGCAGGTGCTGAGTGGGTTTGGATTAATCAATATGAACTGGAGTTTTCCAGTACTTATTTTAAATTAAAAAAAAAAATCACTCAGCCTGAAAGAATCAGTACATCCATTTTCCGACATTGATTCAATTTCGACCTTTTACAAGCTCAGGCTTTTAAAAAAACAACAACTAGACTTGCATTTGAAAAATATCTCCGGTTATCGCCAGAAAAACAGTACTCAGATTTTCTGTTTGTTTTTCTTCTAAATATAGAACATCAATGAGGGTGGAGTGGGGAGATGGGTGCAGATGGTTCCTGCAGGGAAGGGTAATGTATGCAGCGTAGCGGGTGGTGTCGCCCGCCCTCTCCATACCGTCCAACGGTCTTCTTTAGCATATTACACCTTTGTTACGTGAACTCCACTGGCTTCCCATCAAATGTCGATGGCAGTTCAAAATCGCAGTTTTTGCCTATCGTTACTTTGATGGGACACTCCCACAGTATCTTTCTGCTTCTCTGTCCACCTATCCAACTTCTCGGTCTCTTCGCTCATCTTCTCAAAAACTTCTGAAAATTCCTAGGCGCTCGTTAAAGACAGTCGGTGAGAGAGCATTCAGCTTTAGTGCGCCCACTCTTTGGAATTCTCTTCCTGACAGCTTACGTGACCTGCCTACATTATCTAAATTCAAGTCAGAGTTAAAAACATACTTCTTTAGGAAAGCCTTCTTCAACCATAATATCTAAATGCTGTGTCCATTATTCTGACCTGACTTTTTATGTACTGCATGCAAAACTGTATTGTTTACGCTTGAACCGATGAACTTGATAAGTGCGCCTGTGTTGGTAGGGTGTGTGTGTGTGTGTGTGTGTGTGTGTGTGTGTGTGTGTGTGTGTGTGTGCGCGTGCGTGTGTGTGTGTGTGTGTGTGTGTGTGTGTGTGTGTGTGTGTGTGTGTGTGGGAACACATGTCAGTGCGAGTGTTTGAGTGTGTGTTGAGCGCAATGAGTTGATCCCAAGAATTGCGCCATATAAAATCCATACATCATCATCATCTCTGTCTTCATGTGGTCTGTTATCACACCGCCCAGTGACGCTGAGCAGTGTCGGCCTGGTGCCAGCATACAGCAAAGGCAAATCGTTTTCAGTTTTTTTTTTCAATACGTTATTCACTTTTTAAGAAGTCGATGTATAGGCATTGGTTTTTGCTAGGTACCATCACTTTGTGGCTTAAAGTGGAATGAAATAGCAGATAATCTGGCAAGACAGGGAGTTTTGGGAAATGTTCAACCTACTTCTGAATGTCTTATAAAACTATCTGTAAGTGAAATACTTCATTTTTTGGAAAACTGTATATGTAACAGAAATTTCACTAAGAAGTCACATGAATTGCCTTCCTGCCCAGGATTTATAACAGATAATCAATAAATTCAGGTTAAATACATGGAACACAAAATTCTCCCCAGGGGAAAATTTTCTGTGCTTCATATACTACCAAACTGTCCAATGTTAACAGGACAATGGAAATTCAAAGGTATGAACACTGCATACTTTGAAAGCTTTGACAATAGTCCATGTGACACATGTATTACGGACATCGCACACGTTATTGCCCAGTCAGAGCTGGGCAGACTGTTGAGAACATGACCAGAGACAGTATGTCTGACATTCTCGGTGATCGCTGTTGGCTTTTAATATCGTCTAATATTATTGATGATGAACAGTGGTTAAAACAGCCACTAAACCGATCG
>CM065736.1:54050319-54057819 GCA_033310375.1 Conus canariensis
CCCTGTTTCAGGTGGCTTTTAGGGGTTGTGTCATTTGTCCATTCTGTTTCTTGGTTTATCTGATGGAATTTCCCTAATTTTTGTTTGGTTTGGATGAAATAATGACTAATTAACAGTATTTGACCGTTTGAGTTTTGATTGACAAATATTCTGGACTATTACATTGTGTTGAATATCTGATCCCTAGCAAGTGTTGAGTGGTATATATAAGTGAATGTCGAACAACGCAAGCCAGCGAACCACCTCGCGCTTTTGTTTAACCGAGAGTTGGCGAATAATGGGAAATAACCGCAGAAAGATTTTTCACAGTAAGAAATTTACCTCCCTGAACCATTTCTCTCTCTCTCTCTCTCTCTCTCTCTCTCTCTCTCTCTCTCTCTCTCTCTCTCTCTCTATCTATCTCTCTCTGTGAATGACAATATGTTTTAATGTTAGCCAAAGGCCCGTACACATGGTGAGTTGATACATTTAATTTTCAAATGCTAAATAATAAAAGATTTAGTAAGAAGAGTAATTGCATACAGAATTTAGAGTTACTTTACTTCATCCGTTCATTAAATTATTATGTCCGTTTCTTAAAAAGCGTAACACTTTTTACCAGATTATATTTTTTTGTTGTTTGGTCATTAGAAAGTCACTCTCTCTCTCTCTCTCTCTCTCTCTCTCTCTCTCTCTCTCTCTCTGTGAGCCCAGTGATGATGATGATGATGATGATGTTGGATTTATTCTGGACTCTCGATATACCATTAGTTTTACCCTTTAGATTTGCTTTTGCTTGATTTTACCATGCATAATTCTTCCCTCTTTCACTTTCGTCTTTCGAAGATTATTCCGCAACATCATTCGTCATTCATTTTTTTTTCACTTGCAATGGAATGGTAAATTAGTGCATACACATACGCGTTATCCATACATGGTTATTTCAGAGTAAGTAACGAAGAGACATAGTTACATTGGCACTTACCAAAAACTACTTTAACCTCATACTGAATGTAAGTGGACATTTACCTTTTCTCTACCCCCCCTCCCCCCACCTTCTTCACCTCACCTCTTTCTCCTTTTTCTTTTTCAAAGTGAATTTTCATGAATTTTGGTTGATGCATTGTCATAGTGTCGGAAATTTGTTTTTCTGCGCTGGTTCTAATCCACTACTCATTTGTTCTGCACATGGTAGATAGATTTAAACAGCAACGCTTGCTAGGAGCTCGGCAGTTATATATGTTCGTTCAAACTGAAAGCTAATATTGCTTGTTTTGGGTACAACAAGATTTCATTCTCGGTACCTGTAAACAGATTGAACTTTCTTTTCTTTCTTGAATTCTTTTCTTTCTCTCTTCCTTGTTTTTAAAGAAAAAAATCTGTTAGCAAGGCATGATACGCCCGATTCTATTTTTGTTTGTTATCTAACGATTAGGAGCTGAAAATTGCAAAGACTGTCAAAGTTAGCTGTCCATTCTGTGGTGTTTCTTTGCCCAGACTGCTTTTAAAATTGTGTGTGTGTGTGTGTGTGTGTGTGTGTGTGTTGTGTGTGTGTGTGTGTGTGTGTGAACTTGGAGGGGAGGGGAAGGAAGGGGCGAAGGGGAGAGGTAAGTGAAGGGGACGGGGTGGGAGAGAGTGGTGGAGGTGTGTTTGAGGAGCGTGTGTTCATATAAATTTCAGTTTTTTGTATCGGTGAATTACGATCGTTTTCCCCCTTGTCTATAAGATTCAAGTGCTGAATGGACACTAAGAAATGTCAGTCTTTCTTTCTGTCTGTCTCTCTCTGTGTCTCTGTCTCTCCCTCTCTCTCTCTCTGTATGTAGATCGATCGATAGATATAGATGTACTCGCGTGCACACACACACACACACACACACACACACACACACACACACACACACACACACACACTCTTACACCACACACACACACACACTTACACACACACACACACACACAACACACACACACACACACACACACACACACACACACACGGAGAGAGAGGTGAACTGAAGAAAAAGGTTAGTGTCCTTACGCGTTTATGTCCTTTGGTGTCCTTTGTTTGTATAATCATGTTTTGATGCTTACGTTGTATCATTTAGTACTAGTTTCGTAGAATAGTAACGGCAAGTATGAAAAACGGCTAAGCCTAATACTTAACAGTTATATGATAAACAATCATTGTCATTGTCTCTGTCTGTCTGTCTCTGTCTGTCTGTCTGTCTGTCTGCCTGCCTGTCTGCCTGTCTGTCTGTCTGTCTGTCTGTCTGTCTCTCTCTCTCTCTCTCTCTCTCTCTCTCTCTCTCTCTCTCTCCTTCACGTACGAAAAATGGCTAACTTAGCCTAATACTTTAACCGTTATAAAATAAAGAATCATTGTCATTGTTATTGTCTCTGTCTGTCTGTCTGTCTGTCTGTCTATCTGTTGTCTGTCTGTCTGTCTGTCTCGTATGAAAAATGGCTAACTAAGCCTAATACTTTAACGTTATGAAATAAAAATCATTGTCATTGTCATGTGTCTGTCTCCTGTGTCACTGTGTGTGTGTGTGTGTGTGTGTGTGTGTGTGTGTGTGTGTGTGTGTGTGTGTCTCTCTCTCTCTCTCTCTCTCTCTCGTTCCAAATCTCTCAGACTTGAAACAACATCTAGTTCGGGTGCCTGTGTTTTTTGTTTTTTTTTAAGTCGGCAATTGCCGCGAGCAAGCTGGTCTCTGAACATACGTTAAACGGGTGGGATTAAACGGGTGGACAAAGCTGTTACACCTACGACTGCCGTTTGCAACGTTGCTAGCAACATGCTCTTTCCATATAGAGTGAACCGTGTCGGGCTGGTGGGAAAAAAAAATCTAAATAGACATGTTCTGGAAAACAGAAGCGGGGTGGGTAGGGAGGGAGGGTGATGAAGGTGGGGGGGGGGGGGGGGGGGGGGGGCTGAGAAGTCAAACCGCTGTATCTACCAGAGTGTGTCTCTACTTTTAGCCTCCGGGGTAAAAAATAATCATGGTGGAACAAAAATAGAAATCACGTCCTTCCGCGCACTACCGTGTTGTTTTTTTTTTTTTTTTAAAGATCACTCGCCCACAGAGTCTGACGGTGTCCATGTGCTGCTCGTGATGGACACACCTATCCACACTTCAACGTCCTCTTCTTCATCCTCATTTTCTGCCCCCCCCCCTCCCTCTCCCCCTCTTCGTCACTCTTCCCCTCCTCTCCCCCTCTCCTTCCACTTTTTTGTTTTTCTCTAGGAAGAGGGATTGTTTAGTTGAGGTTATTCTACCCGACTATTCATCTGTTCCTGTCTTTTCTACATACTGCATCTGATTCACCGAATTCTCTATTTTTAAAACATTGTTTTTTTTTTTTTTTATAGATATTATGATAAGATCGTAAATGAAGGATTTACGTGTATGCGCGCGGGCACACGCTTTGTGTGTGTGTGTGTGTGTGTGTGTGTGTGTGTGTGTGTGTGTGTGTGTGTGTGTGTGCGTGCGTGCGTGCGTGCGTGTCTGTGTGCGCGCGGTAACAGAAGTCCAGTAAAACAGGAGCAGTGTTCACTTCCTTTGTTCGTGCAGTTCGTGCATTACTCAATTCGGACTGAGTTTGTTCGTGCCGGTGTCACAAGCAGTTTGGTTCATCGCCTGCTGTTACACGTCGGTCGAATCATTCGTTGCTGTCAGTTCAGGAATTTTGAGTTTTAGATGTGTGTGCGTGCGTGCGCGCGCGCGCGCGCGCGCGTGTGTATGTGTGTGCTTGCATGCGTGCGTTCGTGTGTGTGTGCGTGCGTGTTGAGAGAGAGCGAGAAAGATGTAGAGAACTTGCTTCCAGTATTGCGCGCGCACAAACACACACACACACACACACACACACACACACACAAAACACACACAGAGAGGAGAGAGACAAAGAGAGAGAGAGAGAGAGAGAGAGAGAGAGAGAGAGAGAGAGAGATTTCGGAAACATAACCGCTGTAATGACGGCGTGGCCTGTGCTCGTTATGTTTGATCGTTTGTTCCGCCATTCAGTTCCTGTCAACGGTTTCCTTCACTTATTCTTTCTGTCCCACTTTCCGCACCCTGTCACTCTCACTGCCACGCCGCCCTTCCCCATTCCACTGGTCCGCACAGCCACACCCAGTTCGGCTCTGACTCGGTCCCACAGCCAGCAGTCCCCGTAAGGAGATCGGCCCTACTTACTGAACACGTAGGCGTGCTGTTCTTGGACACCGGCCTACGGAAATGACGCGGAACTGGCAAAGATACATTATTTTTCTCTCCCTGTTTCTGTCTTGTCTGCCTGCCTGCCTGCCTGTCCGTCTGTCCATCTGCTTTCTCTCTCTCGTCTCGTCTGTCTGTCTGTCTGTCTGTCTGTCTGTCTGTCTGTCTGTCTCTCTCTCTCTCTCTCTCTCTCTCTCTCTCTCTCTCTCTCTCTCTCTCTCTCTCTCTCCCTCCTCCTCTCCTCTCCCCGGTGTTGGTCTGTCTCTTTGTCTGTCCGCGTCTGTGGTTCTGTGGTCACTGTCTGCCTCCATCTGTGTGTGTGTGGTGTGTGTGTGTGTGTGTGTGTGTGTGTGTGTGTGTGTGTGTGTGTGTTCTCTCTCTCTTCTCTCTCTCTCTTCTCGACTGTTTTTGACTCTGACGTTCGCGCTTGTGTGTGTTTGTGCGTCTGAGCGCGCTCGCGCGATACGTGAGCTCGTGCGTCTGGTATGCGCACACATGTGTGATCGTGTAAGCATACTTGCGTGTGCATGGCATTTTTCAGTTTGTGGGCACATTGGAGTGTTCGTTGTGAATCATTTCGCCTTACACCAATATTTATCGTCCTCCATCACCCTTTTACACGTCGGACCCACACACGATAGCCATGATCATATTACAGTCCATAACGCGGACATCGGGAAACACTCCTTTCATTCTCCTGTATGGCTAGACCATAAATTCTGCCACCCGCTTTGAACATTTCGACGACGCGGAAAATTCTTCTGATCTTTATCAACAGACACGAGTGCTATAACAGAACTGGCCAACATTCTTACGCTGGGAACAGAAAGAGAGCTAAAAGACTTACGATGGACAAAGCACCTTTCAAAACAGCCCATCAATCACGAAACTGGACAGGCACTCGGACGAGCGCAATTGTACCCTCGCCAAGACCAAACGGATGCTGCAACGCCCTCTGATCCGATATTTACCTCGGATATACAGCAACATAAATGAGTTCATGCTCACGGTCAAGTTCCGTTACGATCGGTTTGGCGATCTACGTGGATCTCGCTGAACGCGGTCTGGGGTGATGTCTTTCGGATCAGCCCCACTTGCGGATACGTAACAACGTTGATGTGGGTTCGTCCTGATGCTACATTCCATCTTCGCTTCGTTAGAATTGATATGTACTTTTTGTCTTATTTTGCTGATTTCAGCACACAACAACAACAAAAATAACGCAGCAGCAGCATCAACAACAACAGCCACAAGAAAAAAAGTAAACAGCTGCAGGTGAAGGGATATACGTGGCAGAGTAGAAAATACTGTAGATAATTAAAGCAAGCCAAAAGAAAACAGCCAGTTTGAATCTTTCAGTATCAATCTCCTTAAAGAATTCAACGATTAAAGATCTCTAACAGTGACGTCGGAACCGTGCGGATGGTGGGATGGGGACGGGGGGAGGTGAGGGACGGTGGGGGAATACGGCACGCCCCCACCCCTCCCGTCTGAAAATATAAGGGGGTGGGGTGGGGGGCTGGGGGGTGAGGCTATCTTCTGATCGCCCCAATATTCGAAGCTCACATATACGGACATGTTAAGGTGCATGCCCGCCTACTTTCCCCTTTCATAGGAATTTGGAAGTGAATGCTCTGTGGAAAAAAAGGAGTCTCTCCCCCTCCCCCCCCCCCCCCCCCTGCTTTAAATGAATTTGGACACGCAAAGGCAAGAAAACAAGCAAAGAAACCCTCACACACATAAATATGTGCGTGTGTGTGTGTGTGTGTGTGTGTGTGTGTGTGTGTGTGTGGCGCGCGCGCGCGCAGGTGTGTGGTGTGTGTGTGTGTGTGTGTGTGTGTGTGTGTGTGTGTGTGTGTACATGGGCACACACACTTGCTGTTATGAAAATTTGGAAACGTGCCCCCCCCACCCCCTCCCCGCCTGCCCTAACCTGCCTCCCTGCCCCGCTTCTAAGAGAATTTGGAGACACATCCACCCGCACCCACGAGGACTTTTTGTGATGAGAAACTGGACATGAGCTTCCCTCCACCGGTGCCTTGCTCATGCAAAATCTAGTGAACTCCAGTGGTCATTTTATCTGTTCAGGCCACCCGGCCACCCTCCCCTCCCCTCCTGTCCCCCAATGGAAAATATTTTCCGATGCCACTTCTGAAAGGTACGAACCATAAATATTGGAGACGTGAACATGTTTTGTTCACCTGCTTATTTTGAATTTCAACACAACAACAACAAACGAAGAAAAGGGTTTATCGACGTAAGTTCTTGATTTTCCTTCATGGAAAAGCAACCCAGGCAAAAGGAACGAAAACTGGGGGTCGACAAATCAAACGAAAATTAGACAAAAGTCTTTCAATAGTTTGCTGTCAAAGATTTTCACGAAAAAGAATAAACTACATCAAGAAACAGTAAACAAGTGGGGTATTTTTTGCTCCATAAGAAAACCTAACACAGAGTAACTTTTATTCAAGACTGGCACAGCCTTTTAAACTTGAATAAAGTCAGACAAATACATAGACGAACAGTCTAATAGTGGGGGAAAAAAACAAACGCAGGCCAGCAACTGAACTGTCTTCTTAGTAATGACTTGGCAAAGATTTGGACTTAAGGGGGGGGGGGGGGGGGGGGGGGGGGGGGGGGGGTTGAAGATGGAGAAACTGGGAACATGAAATTAAGAAAATATGTTACAGATATGAAAACTCTTCACTAGCTGCATAAGGGAACCATCGCAATTCCTTTTGAGGGCAGATATATTTGTATTGCCTGCTCCGAGGCCTTTCGTCCGCTGGGTCGGAACTCATCAGGGAGACACGGCTGGTTGTGTCTGCGCTCCTGGCATCAAATAGAGACACACCACAGTCCATAATACTGTGGTGTTCTCACCACAGTAGAACACGAACACTAGACATTGCACGAGCCAGCCTTCCATGTTCATGTGATTGTCACGTACAAGCAGACGACAGGTGATTGCCACGTACAAGCAGACGACAGCGATTGACGTCAGCACACGCGCAGACGACAACGACACCGGGCCAAAAGAACCGGCCTTCCAACGCTTTGGAGCCTTTTCCAGCCCAGCCGAAGGTGCCGCGACTGATCGAGCGTGGCCTAAAAGGATTTCCCCCGGACCGGGTGAAGGAAAACATACGGATTGATCCGACCACCGCACGGGGCCAGCTACTCTCTCTCTCTCTCCCCCTCGCCTGTTTTGTCAAACCAGTATGTGACCGACAACATGATGAGGCCAGCGAGAAACGTGTGGTGCGGGATTAATAATCATTACTACAGCAGTGTTCGCGTCGAAAAC
>CM065736.1:54062819-54067819 GCA_033310375.1 Conus canariensis
TCATTTAGCATTCAAAATATTACAACCACAGAAGAAATAAGACATCATCTACTGTTGTGTCTATTCATTATGTCTGACTATTCACACTGGACAGAGTTCCCTGTTATACTGGGCATGTTTCTGTCAAAATTTTCCTTCATATTTTCAGCGAAAAAATATGCGTTTTCTTTTTGTGCACAGTATATATTACCATCCAACACCCCACGATATCATACTACACCTCACTACACATTACACTATACCACACTAAGCACAATAAGTCATGCAAAACGATACCACACCAGATTACACAAAACCTTACCACACCACACTACACCACATCGCAGTATAATACGCCACACCCGGAACATCATACTACAGCACTTCTCACAACACTGTAGCACACTAAACCACACCACACACCATAGTACACTACACCACCCCTCACCACACGAGGGTGCACCATACCACACTACACCACACCACGTTACACACACACAACACTCACACACACAAAACACGAAACTGCACTATACCAAAGTGCATCAAACCACACTACACAACACCATATACACCGCAACACCACCACGCCACACGAGACTACACCAAGCCACACATTACCAACCACATCACACCATATCACACCACGCCACACGATACTGCACATTACCATACTACACCACACCATATTACATTACACCATATGACACCACATTACACCGCACCACACCACGCCACACGATACTACACCATACCATACTACACCACACCATGTTACATTACACCATATGACACCACATTACACCACACCACACCACGCCACACGATACTACACCATACCATACTACACCACACCATGTTACATTACACCATATCACACCACATTACACCACACCACACTACAACATTTACGCCATACTACACAACACCACACGAGACTGCACCATTCCACACTAAACCACACCACATTACACACATCACACATGTATCAACACATTACGCTACACCATTCCACGCCACACGGGACTGCACCATACCACAGTACACCACACCATATTACATCACACCATACACATCACAGTACACCACACCATATTAGATTACACCATATGCATTACAGTACACCACCCATATTAGATCACACCATATACATCACAGTATACCACGCCACACGGGACTGCGCCATACCACACTACACCACACCACACAGCATATACGCCACACCCACACACCACACGAGACTGCACCATACCACAATATGCCACACCATATGACACCACATCACACCGTATTATAGTACACCACACCACACACTACACAAGACTACACCAGACCACATTTCACCACACCCCGCATTACATCACACCACACATTACACCACACAACATTACACCACACCACAGAACACCCAACCACAGCATACCACTCCTCATGCCAGTACACCACACGACACCACACCACTCCACATTTCTCCATACCAAACCTCACCCCCCCCCCCCTCCCACCACCACACCAAACCACACCACACTATGCTACGTCAAGCATGGTAACGCTACCCAACCCATCACAACACACAAATCAAACGTCGCTGGGCGCACAATGAATACAATACAAGCATGCTCTCTTTTCCTGCGCATACATAATTCACACCCGCTGCGCTGCCCCCGCCCATGTTTCGGAGGTGCTAAAACGTTTGGACCCGCGAAAGAGAGTGCTCGAGGAAATTAGGTATCGATTTTAGAGGCTGCGTGATGTGTGCGACTTTCACTTGATCGATATCTTGTAATCAAAGCGAAACTGCGGTGATGTCACGTCCGTCAGTTAAGTGGTGTGTGTGTGTGTGTGTGTGTGTGTGTGTGTGTGTGTGTGTTTTGGATTAAGTGATGGTAAGTGTGTCTCTGTGTGTTGCGCAGTCTCTCTCTCTCTCTCTCTCTCTCTCTCTCTCTCTCTCTCTCACACACACACACGCACACACACGCACGCACGCACTCAGCACACTCACACACACACCACACCACACACACACACACACACACACACACACACACACACACACACACACACACACACACGAGAGAGAGAGAGAGGAGGGAGAGAGAGAGAGGGCAATTTAAACAAATTTTAAATGTAATTAATAGCAAAACCGCCAAGAAAACGTAGGCGAACGAATCACAAGACAAAACACGACGCGTTTCGACCGCTTAGGTCTTCTTCAGGCAAGACACAAAACTCTCAGGACAACGAAAATGAACGAGCAATCACTTATCTTCATTCACTTCAGAGCAAGATGGGCGTTGACTAGATCTAAATAGGTCAATTTAAGTTTTCTAACACATCAGACGAGGGAATCTGAACAGGTAAACCCGTTTCTTATCCTGTAACATAACTGTAACATAACCTGTCCCATCGCCACTCCCCTCCCACTCCTCTTCCCCCCTACACTGTTCTCCCTCTGCTCATACGTTCACAAGAAACACGTGATAATGTTGTATTGGATTGTTTTTGCACCCATTTTCCACAACTTTTCACCGAGTTTTACCCAAGTGTTTATTTGTTGTCGTTGTCTTGTTCATATTCACCGAAATATTACAACCGGTCCGCTTTTATAAATAGGTCCAAATAAACCTGACAAGAAACACCCGTACAAAAAACTATGTCAATAAATGAATGAAGAAAAAAACAAAGAATGAAGACAAGCAAAGAAATCAAGTCAAACATCCAAAACTTATTTCGATAAGGTTATTGCGTACAATCTAACAACTTGGAAACTAAACAAAACAAAAAACAGGAATAAACGCTTCAGGAAAGCATCTTTCCAGAATTCTCCAGTGTCAGAGTGGACGTAGAAGGTGCGTAAATCCGAAGAACGACACTTTAATTTAGATAAACATGTGTATTGAGAGCCAAGCGATGGGAATCAGTTTTCGCCCAAACAATCGAGATTCAGTCCTTGCAAAACCTGGTGGACAAGAGATGAGAGATTTCCCCACTCTTTCATGTCAGCAGAATTATGTATAGACCTACGAAAGACCTCCGCATGTGTGTAAATGGTAAGGAAGAGAGCAATCACCGACATTCAGGCCTATACAACCCACGCCTGTCTTTTTTTTTTTTTTTTGGTAATGGTAGCATCGAAATTCCCAGGAAACAAGCCTGTTGGAAACTGTGTTTGACAGGCGAAGCTGTTGTTGTTAAGAAAAAAAATGTTACACCTCGTAAAATCCCTTTTATTGTGAATTAGTGCGCAAGTAAAGCCCTTATAATTAACAAAAAAGGCACTTATAATCAACAAACACGACCCCTTCTTTGAGAGAGAACGCATGTTTACAACGCAACAAAATGTATAAATTACAATGTAACAGAAGAAAGTACACATGAAAGGTATCTATGTACAGCTAAATGTTTACGAGAAGACAACTACAGCAGTAAAAAGAAAAGAGGTTGCGCGCGCACCACACACACACACACACACACACACACACACACACACACACACACACACACACACACACACACACACACGCACAGGCGTTTGTTCTGTCTTGCGGTAGTGTACATGGGAAAGTGCTCGGGTCATAAATATTATTCGTGTTTTCTTTGCAGGAAATCACGATCTAAGTTTATTTGTTAATGCTCTTGGTTCGGGTGGCGTCGCTTGTACGCTTTGTATGTGCGTTTCTTCCCAGAGAAAGTTCATAGATATGCAGATTTTCACAGACACAAGTTAGCACACTGTGTGTCTGAACACACATGTTATTCATTCAGCTTGTAAAAGCGCTTCGTGAATGATTCTTCCTATTCCAGTGACAGACGCAATACGAGCGATCAAAACGATGTTATCTCTGATCCCGTTTCCCGGCAGTTGTAGCGTTTATTGCGGACCTGTTGGCAAAACCCAAAGGTCGGTCAGTCCGGCGTTTAAACCCTGCCCGAACCTGTGGTGAAAGGGAGGGATTACATTCTCTCCCTCTGCGCAGGGAGGCGTAATCCTGCTGGAGTCCTCAGGGGGGCTAACCCAGCATAGTGTTCCTCCTGCACGCTTTTCCTGATGTCGCCTGTTGGCTGATAATTGCTCGGTTACGTGCTGGGGGTGCAAGGGTGGATCACAGAACCAACAGGAGTGGGGAGGGTTTCAAGATTGTGCCGGGGAGGGAGTGGGGGGAGGGGGAGTTGAACCTAGGACAGGAGGTCAGAAGCATCGGAGAGGAGCTAAGGGATGGAGAAAAAAGAAGGTGAAGGAAAAGGTGTGTGTGTGTGTGTGTGTGTGTGTGTGTGTGTGTGTGTGTGTGTGTTGGGGGTGGGGTGGGGGTTAGGGTGTTGGTAGGAGAAGGAGAGGGTTTCGGGTAGGGGACAGGGGTGGAGGGAAACTTTTCTACGGTCGCCCGAGAGCGGAAAAAAAAGTGAGACACCAATCGCACACACTCGACAGCAACAGCAGCAAAAACAAACACAAATCAATATGCATAGGACGAAACAACTTGTCAGCAGGTAGAAGAGGGGAAATGAAGAGGCTCAGTTGAATTAGCTTTTAAAGAAATAACTTTTTTCCTGCCTTGTCTTCAGTTCATTTTCAATCCCCCCCCCCCCCCCCCCCCCACTTTCCACCAATTTTCTTGGAAAGAGGAGGAGGGGAAGGTGAGGTGTGGGGAAGTGGGAATTCTTGTGTGTGTGTGTGTGTGTGTGTGTGTGTGTGTGTGTGTGTGATGTGTGTGTGTGTGTGTGTGTGTGTGTGTGTGTGTGTGTGTGTGTGTGTGTGTAAGTAAGTAAGTAAGCGTGTAGGATTGGGGTGGGGGTAGGGAGCAGAGTCCAGACGCCCTTTAATCGTGTCTTCTTCTTGCCCTGAGCCTCTGCTAGACGACCAAACGAATAGAACATCACAACACACACACACACACACACACACACACACACACACACACACACACACACACACACACACACAGAGAGAGAGAGAGAGAGAGACCCACACACACACACTCTCTCTCTCTCTCTCTCTCTCTCTCTAAAGCAACCCATTTGAA
>CM065736.1:54070319-54085319 GCA_033310375.1 Conus canariensis
CTCGGTCACGCAGACTTGTCGCCGGCACAGAGGGGTCACGCGCTATTCCGCGATGTCACGTCCAGTCGTCAGTGAGAGAAGTCACGCGTGAAATTAGCGGTTTTGATTCCGACTTGATGGCTGCTAAAACATCTCGTGTCTTACACATGGCTGTTGCACTTGTTAGTTGAGCATAGTGTTGCATTGTCAGGTTTACAAAACGTCGTAATTAGGTTTTATTCCATTGTTGTGTTGCCGTAGTAGAATGCTAACGTTCGTGTGGTGACATTTCTCCGCTGCTGCGCGCGCGCGCGCGCGCGCGAAAAGGAGAGAGAGAGAGAGAGAGAGGGGGGAGAGAGAGACAGAGAGAGAGAGAGAGAGAGAGAGAGAGAGAGAGATGGCGAGAGTGCTGTTGCCGGTCCGTTTGTTTGTAGGTCAGTCGACAGCGAAGCCCGTAGTGTGTGCCTGTCGAGAGTAGAGGGCTCATGGTTTGGTTGTATATTAGTGAGTGCAGTAGTTCAGTACCTTCTGAAATGCGAACGTTAGTGAGTCAATTGGTTCAATACTTTCAGAAATGCTAAGCCCGACGTGGTCTGTTTGTTTGTTTTAATCTGATAGTAATTTAGTTGTTGTTGAGCTGTCTGCCTGTCTGTCAGCATAATGGTCTGTCTTCTTTGCCTCCTCTTTGTGTATGTCTTGTCTGTGCTTTCCTGCGTAGGTGCTGAGTGTTTTGATGGTTGCGTTCTGATTAACTTATATGTCAATTACTCTTTCCACGTTAGTTGTTCTGACAAAAAAGGAGGTTCTTTCTCGGGAAACTATTGTAGAATGTTCGCCCCCCGTAATTAACCAGCCCCACAATCCCTGTGATTAACAAGACCTCTGCCCATCCCGTACTCCAACCCCACGTTATTAATGTCAACTTTCCAAAAGTGTTTGGTAATAATGTCGTTTACTTTTAGCTAAGAAGAAAAGGAGTGAAAAACATTTGTGTTAAATGACCCGAAAATCACAAACGTAATATAGTTGTTCTTATTTATGTGTGAATTCTGACTGTGATTAGAAGAAACAAAGAACTAACGGAGAACAAAAAAGTGATAAAAATACATTTTATGCAACGGTAGGAAGTTTTAACGATGAGTTTTAAAAGTATGTTTTTCTTCCATGATCTGCAAAGTACGGTTTATATTCATTTCGTCACAGAAACTGGTTCCGAAATCTGCCTTTTCATGGCTATATTGTTGATGTCTTTTCCTCTTTGCTTCAAAACGTTAACAAGCTTCAAACACTTTTTTTTTCCAGATTAGATTTCTTTCATCATATTAATCGAATGCTAAAGTAATTTCATATCCATTCTTTCATCATTTATGTCCTCAGATTCGTATTCTTTGTTCAATTGCACATCCAGTAGCTTCAGCTGAAAGCCTGGTTTATTTCCTGGCATTATACTATAAAGGCTTGAAAAGCTTTTACCTCCACAATGCAGCTGTCTAGCTCCAGTGCACAAGTATAGATGTATATCAAGCCAGATAGTGTCTCTTTGTC
Organism: Conus canariensis; assembly: GCA_033310375.1. Classification (NCBI taxonomy): domain Eukaryota; kingdom Metazoa; phylum Mollusca; class Gastropoda; order Neogastropoda; family Conidae; genus Conus; species Conus canariensis. The sequence continues at coordinate 54,071,844 of CM065736.1, forward strand.
TTCGAGCATTTTTCACTAAGCCAAGAGAAAGAATGGAAGCTGTCATGAAAATTTCAGCTGGCCTTTGAGCGTTCCACGAAGGCTGTGAAAAATTAGTTTCATTTCGCTCAGGCGGGTTTTGTGTATTGAAAACCACTTCAGTCTCTCTTTTGATGTGGAGCAATTCGCTCAAGTTTTCTGTCACGGGAGAGGAGGGAAACAACCCGTATCCAACACCTTACTGATACCGCCGGAATGCCCGTACTTTGAATGGGACCCTGAAAAGTCCGATCCCACGATCTGTGTTCGGAGCTCCGAACTCGGAAGCTTTAGAATATAGGTGTGATGTTGAACCCACTGAACCAGTTTACGCCAGTGTGTGTCTGAAAGCCAGGGAACCGTGACAAACAGCAATGGAACGGAGATTCTGATATGTTTTTTTTTTCATTTCCTCACCTCCCTCTTCCTCTCTTTCTCTGTCCATCCGTCTGCCTGCCTGTCTGTCTGTCTGCTCTGTCTGCCTCTCTGTCTGTCTGTCTGTCTGTCTGCCTGCCTCTCTGTCTGTCTGTCTGTCTGCCTCTCTGTCTGTCTGTCTGTCTGTCTGTCTGCCTGTCTGTCTGTCTGTCTGTCTCTCTCTCTCTGTCTCTCTCTCTTTCTCCTTGTCTCTGTCTGTCTGTCTCTCTCTGTATCTCTCTCTCTCTCTCTCTCTCTCTCTCCACACACACACACACACACACACACACACACACACACACTCTCTCTCTCTCTCTCTCTCTCTCTCTCTCTCTCCATGTTTCTCTCTGTCTCTGCCTGTCTGTCCGCCAGCCTCTGTCTCTCTCTGTGTCTCTCTCTCTGTCTCTCTGTCTCTGTCTCTGTCTCTCTCTCTCTCTCTCTCTGTCCCTCTCTGTCTCTCTCAGTGTCTCTGTCTGTCTGTCTGTCTCGGATCTCTGTCTCTGTCTGTGTCTCTGTCTCAGTGTGTCTGTCGCTTTGCCTCTCTCTCTGTCTTTTTTTTTTCTCTCTTTTTCTTCCCCCCCCCCCCCGACCCCTCCCCCCCAAACCTTCTCTCTCTCAGGTCTGGGTGGGAAAACCCCCCCATTCATATTTGCTTATCTCATCATCCTGCTAAAATGAAATTCCGTTGCGTCTCTCTCTCTCTCTCTCTCTCTCTCTCTCTCTCTCTCTCTCTCTGTACCCTTTAGTGGCATCATTACTGCGCTGATTATTCCAGCCATCCCATGCTCACCCACACGCAGAAGATCCTTGTGCAGTCTTGAACCAGTGCACTGAGAAATCGACGTCAGATCGTCGTAAGTAACTCATGAGAAGAAACATTGCACTAATCCCGAGTGTTCAGTGGTGACTATTCTGATCCAACAACATATGAAGAATACGCTAAACCTCAAACTGACGATTAGTTTAAGTCTATTTTATCTATACTACGCACAAAAAGTTAAGGATCGGTATGTGAAAACAGGTGCGTAATAAACTCAGTTCGCTACTGTTGTTTATTTCTTAGTCCAGCCAAATTGTCATGGATTCATGTTCAGCTGTAAGTGGGCGATGTTGTGTTAGTGCGAAAATTGCCCGGGATTCTCTACTACTGAGCTGGGCCGCAAACGGAAAAGCGGAAACTTGCGAAAAATGACCTTGTTTTGGACCGTTCTGCCTGAACATATTGCACTTGCCAGATGGAAAAAACCATTATGCACGTGCAAGCGCTGCTGTTTATGTGTGAGATGCTGTCGCTTGCTTGGTTATATAAGAAGACATTCCACCAGTAGTAGGCCTGATCTGACAATGCCTCCACGACGAAAATTAAGCAGTTGGATAGGGGACGAGCTGTTGCATGGTTCCAAGATGGTGTTCCCAAGCGAGAAGTGGCCAGGCGACTTCATGTGTCCATCTCGGTCATTGTCCGACTGATTCAACGCTTCACAGCCACTGGGATTGTCCATGAAAGACGCAGATCTGGTCGACCGAAGAAGACAACCCCACGTGACGATCGTCTCATTGAACGACAAGCCCTGCAGACAAGAACAGCCTCTTCCAGCATAATTCAAAGGCAGTTCAGGGTGGCTACTAACATCATCAGCAGCCAGCAGACCATACATAACCGCCTACATGGGTTTAATCTCCGTTCTCGTCGCCCAGCAGTACGGCCACGCTTAACTCCAGCCCATAGGGCAGCACGCCGCGCCTTCTGCGCACGTCACGTGAGGTGGACACGTCAGCAATGGTCCCAGGTCCTGTTCAGTGATGAATCACGCTTCACCCTTCACCACAACGACGGCCGACTGAGGGTCTGGAGGCGCCCAGGGCAACGCTTTACTGACGCCACTGTCCAAGAAAAGGTGGCCTTTGGTGGAGGTTCTGTAATGGTCTGGGGGGCCTTCAGCCTTCACCACAGAACACCCTTGTATCATGTACAGGGTAACCTGACTGGCATCCGATACCGGGATGAGATCCTTCGACCGCTGGCTGTGCCTACACTGCAGCAGATGGGACCGAGGGCTGTCTACCAGGATGACAATGCTCGCCCCCACAGGGCAAGGGTGGTCAACGACTTCCTGCAGCAGTGTGGAGTCAACAGAATGGAGTGGCCAGCATGCAGTCCCGATCTCAATCCGATTGAGGACCTCTGGGATGAGCTGGATCGCAAAGTGAGGAGCCACCCCCCTCCCAGGGATGCCCAACACCTCAACCAGATGCTGCAGGCTGAGTGGCAGGCGCTTCCACAGAGGATCTTCACCAACCTGGTCAACTCGATGAGGACTCGCTGCGTCGAGTGCCAGAACAGCCATGGCGGTTACACGCATTACTGAGCTTTTGGGAGCATCAGTATGCCCTGTCTTGTGATTTCAATGACTTTGGGAAATCAAATTTGGATACGTACCCACTTTAATCAAATGTACACACCAAACGATTGCTCGAGATTGAAGGCAATTGTGTATCGTTATCACTAAAGAATGGAGTTAAATGTTGGCCAAACTTCAACGCATTGACTTTCTTATTTTGACAGTTATGAATGTTTGTGAAAGTGATCCTTAACTTTTTGTGTGTAGCTTATATGCAGAGATGTGTGTGTGTGTGTGTGTGTGTGTGTGTGTGTGTGTGTGTGTGTGTGTGTGTGTGTGTGTCTCTCTCTCTCTCTCTCTGAGTGTGTGTGTGTGTGTGTGTGTGTGTGTGTGTGTGTGTGTGTGTGTAAGTATGGGGTAGGGTGTGATCGACCGAAGCGAGATGAAACCTCTTGGGGTAGGGTGGGAGAGTGAGGGTGGAAGTAAAATCGAAAAATGGGAATTAGAGAAATGTGGGGATTGATGGTTCGTATTTTGATCTAGATTTTTTTTCTGTATTTTTCCCAGATATATAAGCAGCTTGAACTTATCGATTAGTCACAAGATAAATGCATATAATTATTAGCTCATATTACGTAGTGTGTACCGATGAGGACAACAGCAACAACAATAATGATATTGATATATCATTATTGTTGTTATAATTATCATTATTATTATTATTATTATTATCATCATCATCATTATTGTTGTCATTGTTATCATCATTATTATTATTATCATTGAATGATAAAGCATATTGATTTTAATAAAACTGATTATATGAAAAGAGTTAGTATTATCATTGCTATTATGATGATCAGCAATGATTGCCTTTATTGTAATTTCACTTTAAACCTGGCAGTTTTTGGACTAGGCCTTAGGCCTTTTGGATTAGGACTAGGCGCGCGCGCGCGCGCGCACAAAACACACACACACACACACATGCACGCACGCATGCACGTAAGCACTCTCTCTCTCTCTCACACACACACACACACACACACACACACACACACACACACACACACACACACACAGAGAGAGAGAGAGAGAGAGGAGAGAGAGAGAGAGAGGATGCATTGTCAGTCTGTGTTAGTGGTTTCATATCACGTCTCATAGCTATAAATCACATCAGGCGAGAAACGTCTGTGAAAATGACTACTCGTTCATAATTAAAGATTTTCACTTGCTTCAATGGAACTTATCACTCAGAACCAAAAGTCTTGTGTTTGAGATCTTCAGACGGTCGAAGCTCTTCAATTTGAACTATGTCAGCCGCAGTATAAAAAATGCGCTGATCATACAAAACGTGGACTTCATTTTCATGTCTATCTGTATTAAAATCTGTTTCCTTGAAAAGACAGTCCAACAACAGATAGTGCACCGAAATAGGACCCTCACAAACACCACCAACATAACGAGAAATTTTAGTATTGCTGTGCTTTTAATTTTAATTTATAGTGATTATCTTTGCTGGAATACAACTTAGTTTCCTGTATAAACAACCCCCCCCCCCCCCCCCCACTTAGAAAACTTTATAGATGAATAGAAAAGAAGAGATGCCAGGGCTCTTTCAGACACAGACGATATTCAGAGAAAATCCAGAGCTGTTAGGTCTTTAATTTTGCTTTCACAATATTCAGCTTTGCTACGACGCAAAACGGTTTCCTTTTCAACAGGTCCCATGCCCCCCCCCCCCTCCCCCCCCCCCCACCCCGGTAGGGATGGCGGGGGGTTTTTCATTACAAAAAGTTTCCCCTCTTTGTGCCAGTAGCCTCCCCTTTACTTTCACTCTCCTTAACTCTACCTCTTTCAGTTTTTTTGGTTTTACTGTCGTCCTCTGCTGTGCTGCCTTGGTGGACCATTCTCCTGTCTTTGTTCTGGAAACTCAAACAGTATTGAATCTGACTAAAACGTATAACATGCCAGCTTTTCGTCGTCGTCGTTGTAGCAATTTGGCGATTAGGTGAATGAACATCGGACCTTATGACAAGAAGAGACACTGGCTGACCATTGTGTAGTGACTGTTTGCCCAGATGGTTCTTTAACGCATTTTCAGTCTCTGGGAGAAAAAAAAAGAAAAAAAAAAAAGGGGGGGGGGGGATGCTTGGCAGTCTCATTACAGCCTAATTTAATAGGCAGTAAGATGTCAGTAGTTCAGCTACCTTGTCAGTAGCTGTTTTTGTTGTTATTTCTTTTTCATGATATAGTTTTCATGATCTGACCTGTCTAAGATATAACGTTTTTTTTCCGGTATGAGATATATACAGCCCTGAAACGGCTGTGTGCAGTCTACTGGGCTATAATGATTAAAACTCAAATTTTGACTGGAAAAAGTTCAATACGTGTATATTCCCGCGCTTTTTTTTTTTTCCACTGAAGACTGAAAGTTCGAGATTTACATTACGACTGTATTTACTGTGTCGCAGAATCCAACAGAAATCTGATTTGTTCCCCCTCAAGACTGGCAATTTTAGCTTTACATTTAAATTGTATTTAGTATGTTGTAGAATCCGACAGAAATCGGATTTTTTTTTTCTCCCGAGGACTGAAAGTTTTAGCTTTGTAGTTAAATTGTATTTACTGTGTCGTAGAATCCGACAGAAATCTGAGCTTTTCCTGCCACTTTGAACTTCAATGTCATGGAAACCAGGAAAACTCTAGGCCTTTAATTCCACTGTTAAACCTCAAGGTGATGGAGCCCGACAGGAATCCAAGCCATTTATTCCACTCCATAGCACAGTACCACAGAACAAATATACCGAAACTTTTCAGTCTTCTCTAAACCGCAATGTCGTGGAACTCAACACAATGCTGAGCCGTTCATTCCACTATCCCAGGCTACAAGAAGCCTATACCTTGATATATGATACAATGTATAAAATATTTCAACTCGAATCAACTTTTGGGGGGCTGTTTGTTGTAATCACTGCAAAATAGAAGCAACAGGAAATAGAACATTACCAGACTTTGATATGTGACGTATGGAAATCAAAGCCAACAGTATTGGATACAGTTCTGCTGTTCATTTTGGAAACCTGTTTTCTTTTCTTAGATGGTATGATTTTTTTTTTTTTTTTTACATACATCCTGGGTATAACGAATCCCAGAACCACTGTCAGTTGTATCTCTCGACATTCGCCAGTGTAGATTTTCGAAAGGATGATGGCAAGTCTTCCGCAGGTATTCTCTCACATCATTGGACAGATTATTGATTCGTTTTTACCCTTTAAAATACGTACGGTCGTGATCAAATTATCCGCAGTGGTGCTTCCAATAAGGGGTATGTGGGTGGGTGTGTTAGGGGGCGGGACGGCTTGGGAAGGATACACGTCAAACTGTGATTGATGTGTATTTTCGCAGTTCAGTTGGTAATACTACCTTTCTTTGCAAGCGCAGGACATTCAGTGGTTTGCAATCGGAGAGAGAGAGAGAGAGAGAGAGAGAGAGAGAGAGAGAGAGTGTTTGAGAGGAGAGAGAGAGATGGTGAGGATGGGGGTGAGGCGGGGGTTGGTGGGTTGGGTGGGGTGGGGGACTGTTAGACAGGGCTGTGTTATTTGGCAGTGGGCGGTAATTCTTTACACAGCAGGGCATTCACCTGTTACCTGTCCCTATCTCTTCAGAGGACACGCAACACCTTCACACCCTTAGTTCACCGCTTTTGTGCGCGCGCGCGCGCGCGCGCGCGCGTGTGTGTGTGTGCGCGCGCGCGCGCTTATGCGTGCGTGCGTGCATGCGTGAATGCATGTGCATATGTATGTGTCTGTATGGTGGTAAGGGGGAGGGGACGTAATGTACATATATGAACTTGTGTATCGGCATTCGCGGCGGCGCAAGGGCACGTGTCATGCGTGTGGGCAGTGTGTATGTTGTGTGCGCGGGTGTCGGGGATGAGGATTGGGGCGAAGGAAGGGGTGCGGGCGTTCGTGTGTTCGTGTGTGTGATGTGTTTACGTATGTGCACGTGCTTGTGTGAGTGTGTACGCGTGCTTGTGTGTATGCGTGCTCGTGCTTGTATGTATGTGTGTGCGTGTGTATGCGTGCACGTGCTTGTGTGTACGTGTTTGTGTGCTCGTGCTTGTGTGTATGTGTATGCGTGCTCGTGCTTTGGTGCGGGACTGCATGTCTCTGTATACAGGTTTTACCACTGCATGGCGCTTACCCTGGGGTGAATGTTCTATCAAGGCAGACAAGACCCTCTCGTGTCATCCCCCCCCCTTCCTCCCACTTCTCGTCTACTCGTCCCTTCTCCTCTCTTTCCCCCACCTTTCCAAACGACAGAGATCTTATCTGGCCTCACACGACACTTTGGGAGCGACCCTACCCGCACAATGACGTTCAGCAGCGAACAGCTTCAGCATTGTCTGTAATCAGCTCTTCGGCTCAACGCCCTTCAGGGTTGGCCCCGGCCATGGTTTTTCTCTATTGTTTGCCTCTCTGGCACTTAGAGGGATCCGTGAGATCAGTCTTGTTTTGTTTCGTCCTCTCCACGGTCACCAATCGCCTTCACTGACCTTTTGTGCTGTTTCCAGCTCTTCACGGAAGATCAAAAAGATTTGGTGGCGGAGTGGTGTTTACGTGACGTGGTGATTGATTAACTGAGTGTAATGATGACCGTGTCGGAATTTTCATCAGTGATTTCTTTTTCTGCTTCTGCCTTATGTAGATATTAAAAAAAAACCCAACTTAAATGTGATGTTAATGAGATTCTGTGGGGAAGCAGTTCATTGACTCATAAATGATGTGAAGTGCTGAAAACCTTCTTCGGAGACAATCTGTGCGCCACCGATAGATTGCCTTCGTCGCCAGTTAAGATGGATATTTTCTTGATGAGAGATCAGTTTTTTTTCAAAGCTTTGCCGAGAGATTATCTTTCTCATTTGAATACTTTTGTTTAAAAAAGAAAAAAAAACCGTACTCTTTGAACGCTTTGGTAAGAGATCATAATCCTCATTTTGAAAATCTTGCTGGAAGATCAAAACATCTTGAACATTTTGCTGACTACGGCTGTTATTCTTTGCAACTTTGACGAGAGATTAATGAGTCGTTTGGAACATTGATGAGAGATTATATGAAAACAAAATTGCTAAGGGGCGGTTGTGTCCTACAGGTACTTTACTGTGAGATTGTAAATACCTTTCCAAACGTCTCAGCAGAATATTGTAAATGTCTTCCAACGTTAAAACGAAACTAGGTTTACTATGAGCTTATTAATATCTTTCAACCTTAAATGTGAAATTATAAAGTTCTTGTTAAAAATTACTGTGAGATTGTAAATCTCTGTCCAAACTTTATTGTGAGATTGTACGTCTCCAGACCATTTCACAGCGGTGTGGAGACGTACAGAAATCGTAAGTTTTTTTGAAGGATTTTGCTGTGACTAGGTTAATCTCTTTGCAAATTGTCAAGTTGTAAATCTCTTTCCGACGCTTTGTTTCAGTTTTGCACAACTCATAGAGATCCTGATGCATTCTGACAGCATTGCTGTGGAATCGTAGGTCTCCTTCCAGACTTTGCTAGATTGTTACACATCTATCAGGGGACGTTGCGCGGAGATCGTGATGCCTTTCATTAGCTGTGCTGTCAACTTGTAAATCACTTTTCCAGACGATAGCTGGAAAGGTGAGCCGCTGTGTGGAGACTTGCACGGTGACAACAGTGCAGCGGGACCAAATTTTACCGAGACGCTGTGTTATTCTCAAGAAGCTTTGATGACATCAGCCACGTTCTATACAGACTACTGAACAGTGCAGTGGGACGAAATTTTACCGAGACGCTGTGTTATTCTCAAGAAGCTTTGATGACATCAGCCACGTTCTATACAGACTACTGAACAGTGCAGTGGGACGAAATTTTACCGAGACGCTGTGTTATTCTCAAGAAGCTTTGATGACATCAGCCACGTTCTATACAGACTACTGAACAGTGCAGTGGGACGAAATTTTACCGAGACGCTGTGTTATTCTCAAGAAGCTTTGATGACGTCAGCCACGTTCTATACAGACTACTGAACAGTGCAGCGGGACGAAATTTTACCGAGACGCTGTGTTATTCTCAAGAAGCTTTGATGACATCAGCCACGTTCTATACAGACTACTGAACAGTGCAGCGGGACGAAATTTTACCGAGACGCTGTGTTATTCTCAAGAAGCTTTGATGACATCAGCCACGTTCTATACAGACTACTGAACAGTGCAGCGGGACGAAATTTTACCGAGACGCTGTGTTATTCTCAAGAAGCTTTGATGACATCAGCCACGTTCTATACAGACTACTGAACAGTGCAGTGGGACGAAATTTTACCGAGACGCTGTGTTATTCTCAAGAAGCTTTGATGACATCAGCCACGTTCTATACAGACTACTGAACAGTGCAGTGGGACGAAATTTTACCGAGACGCTGTGTTATTCTCAAGAAGCTTTGATGACATCAGCCACGTTCTATACAGACTACTGAACAGTGCAGCGGGACGAAATTTTACCGAGACGCTGTGTTATTCTCAAGAAGCTTTGATGACATCAGCCACGTTCTATACAGACTACTGAACAGTGCAGTGGGACGAAATTTTACCGAGACGCTGTGTTATTCTCAAGAAGCTTTGATGACATCAGCCACGTTCTATACAGACTACTGAACAGTGCAGTGGGACGAAATTTTACCGAGACGCTGTGTTATTCTCAAGAAGCTTTGATGACATCAGCCACGTTCTATACAGACTACTGAACAGTGCAGTGGGACGAAATTTTACCGAGACGCTGTGTTATTCTCAAGAAGCTTTGATGACATCAGCCACGTTCTATACAGACTACTGAACAGTGCAGTGGGACGAAATTTTACCGAGACGCTGTGTTATTCTCAAGAAGCTTTGATGACATCAGCCACGTTCTATACAGACTACTGAACAGTGCAGTGGGACGAAATTTTACCGAGACGCTGTGTTATTCTCAAGAAGCTTTGATGACATCAGCCACGTTCTATACAGACTACTGAACAGTGCAGTGGGACGAAATTTTACCGAGACGCTGTGTTATTCTCAAGAAGCTTTGATGACATCAGCCACGTTCTATACAGACTACTGAACAGTGCAGTGGGACGAAATTTTACCGAGACGCTGTGTTATTCTCAAGAAGCTTTGATGACATCAGCCACGTTCTATACAGACTACTGAACAGTGCAGTGGGACGAAATTTTACCGAGACGCTGTGTTATTCTCAAGAAGCTTTGATGACATCAGCCACGTTCTATACAGACTACTGAACAGTGCAGCGGGACGAAATTTTACCGAGACGCTGTGTTATTCTCAAGAAGCTTTGATGACATCAGCCACGTTCTATACAGACTACTGAACAGTGCAGCGGGACGAAATTTTACCGAGACGCTGTGTTATTCTCAAGAAGCTTTGATGACATCAGCCACGTTCTATACAGACTACTGAACAGTGCAGCGGGACGAAATTTTACCGAGACGCTGTGTTATTCTCAAGAAGCTTTGATGACATCAGCCACGTTCTATACAGACTACTGAACAGTGCAGCGGGACGAAATTTTACCGAGACGCTGTGTTATTCTCAAGAAGCTTTGATGACATCAGCCACGTTCTATACAGACTACTGAACAGTGCAGCGGGACGAAATTTTACCGAGACGCTGTGTTATTCTCAAGAAGCTTTGATGACATCAGCCACGTTCTATACAGACTACTGAACAGTGCAGTGGGACGAAATTTTACCGAGACGCTGTGTTATTCTCAAGAAGCTTTGATGACATCAGCCACGTTCTATACAGACTACTGAACAGTGCATTGGGACGAAATTTTACCGAGACGCTGTGTTATTCTCAAGAAGCTTTGATGACATCAGCCACGTTCTATACAGACTACTGAACAGTGCAGTGGGACGAAATTTTACCGAGACGCTGTGTTATTCTCAAGAAGCTTTGATGACATCAGCCACGTTCTATACAGACTACTGAACAGTGCAGTGGGACGAAATTTTACCGAGACGCTGTGTTATTCTCAAGAAGCTTTGATGACATCAGCCACGTTCTATACAGACTACTGAACAGTGCAGTGGGACGAAATTTTACCGAGACGCTGTGTTATTCTCAAGAAGCTTTGATGACATCAGCCACGTTCTATACAGACTACTGAACAGTGCAGTGGGACGAAATTTTACCGAGACGCTGTGTTATTCTCAAGAAGCTTTGATGACATCAGCCACGTTCTATACAGACTACTGAACAGTGCAGTGGGACGAAATTTTACCGGGACGCTGTGTTATTCTCAAGAAGCTTTGATGACATCAGCCACGTTCTATACAGACTACTGAACAGTGCAGTGGGACGAAATTTTACCGAGACGCTGTGTTATTCTCAAGAAGCTTTGATGACATCAGCCACGTTCTATACAGACTACTGAACAGTGCAGTGGGACGAAATTTTACCGAGACGCTGTGTTATTCTCAAGAAGCTTTGATGACATCAGCCACGTTCTATACAGACTACTGAACAGTGCAGTGGGACGAAATTTTACCGAGACGCTGTGTTATTCTCAAGAAGCTTTGATGACATCAGCCACGTTCTATACAGACTACTGAACAGTGCAGTGGGACGAAATTTTACCGAGGCGCTGTGTTATTCTCAAGAAGCTTTGATGACATCAGCCACGTTCTATACAGACTACTGAACAGTGCAGCGGGACGAAATTTTACCGAGACGCTGTGTTATTCTCAAGAAGCTTTGATGACATCAGCCACGTTCTATACAGACTACTGAAAGATAACTCTACTGGATTTAGAGATCATTATATATCCTGAAAATCTAATGGAGCGATGGCAGTGCTCTGTGAACACTACACTGAGAGATTTTAGTTCTTCCACTAATCTCAGCAGAGATGGCACGACCTCACGGAGACTCGTATGCCGAAATACTTTTTTTTATACTCTGAGAGATTATACAGAAACGAGCAAGCAGACAGTACATTTCTTCATTAAAAGATGGAGGCAATAATTCGTCCTGATGTTCGATGACACTTTGTAGACTGTGCATTAGTGGTGAATATCTTTCTGAATTTTCGTCACAGCACTTTTCTTATTTGGATAAGACAACGCGAAACTCACCTTGAAAAGTCCTAGTCATTAGAAAATTGCAGAAAGATTTTGGCACTCTATAAAAGGATGCTCGGAGATTATTATAAGTCTTCGGAACGCTGAACAAAAAGTAGTCGGCGAAAACAGGTGCAGCCGATCTGTTCATGAAGATGATTTGTGTATGGAAAAAAACAAGTACAAACTATACAAAACTTCGTATGAATGTTGCTGCGAGATAATTGCTGTCCAGAGAAGGTCAGTGAGATATTTCAGTAGTCTTTGGAAACTTTCCAGTAGGTAATGTATTTTAAAAGTTGCTGAGAGATTGTAAAAATTTTGAGAAAATTACTGAAATATTGTACTAGTCTTTAGAAAGTTGCCGGAAGATTATGACAGCTATTGGAAATTTGCTGAGGACGTCCTGTAGTGTTTGTAAATTTCCTGAGATGAAGTACATTTAAGGAATTCTGAAAGACAGTAGTACACTTGGTGAATTTGCCGAGACATGTAGTATACGTAGATAATTTGCTGAGACATATCACACATTTAAGTAATTTACTGGGAATTGTACATTTAGGTCATATGCTTAGAGGAGTTGTAGTCTTGAGAAATTTGCCTAGAGATATACTACAGCTCGGTATTTTGCTGAGGGATGTAGTATACATAGAAACTTTGTTCAGAGACGTAGCATTGTCACAAAAAAACGCCGAGAAGTTTAGTACACTTGGGAAATGTGCCAACAGACAAAGTACACTTAAGGACTTTGTAGACAGGTATTGTAGGCGTATGAAATTTGCTGGGAGATAATGTATCCCTGGAACATGTGCCGAGAGGTACAGTTCATATCGGAAACATTACTTGGATATCTCTCAGTTATACAGAGTACAGATTAAAACTTTGCCAGGAAATTTGTCGTGAGCTGTACTACACCACAAATTTTCCTAGAGAGATGTAGTTTATTCTGGGAATCCGCTGAGATGTGTATCAGACATTGAAAAAGTGCTCAAAGATGAGATGATTTGCTGAGAGATGTAGCACACTTAGTGTCTGAAGAATGTAGAACATAACATTTTGTAGAAATGGTTGTACACTTTGAATAATTGCCAAATAATGTAGTACTTGTAAGATGTTTGCTGAGAGTTGCAGTATCGTTAGGACATTTGTTGAGAGATGAAATGCATCTGAATAATTTTCTTAGAGATGTAGTGCAGCTGGTAAATTTGCTGAGAAATGTAGTACTTCAAGACACTTGCGGGGAAATTAAGTGCTATCGGAAAGTAACTAAGCAAACTCTTGCAAATTTACAGAGATGTAGTGCTCTTATGAGAATAGCTGAGAAATGTAGTACTGTTATGAAATTTCGCTGAGATACGTACTCGTATTAGAAAATTTGCTGAGGTGTTATATATGATACTGCTAGAAAATTCACCGACAGATAAAGTACTGTTTTACAAATTGCCGAGATTTGTAGCACATGTATAAATATTGCTAAGAGATGCAGCTATGGAAATTTTCTGGAAAATGAAGCACTCTTGTAGCACTAGAAACAATGAGAGATGTTGTAGTGTTCGGAAAAT